>RJWJ010034332.1:0-17314 GCA_004363605.1 Indri indri | reverse complement strand
AGGGGGAGGGGCGAGGGGGAGGAGGGGACGGATATATGCATACACAAAGGGGGCAATGCACACCCTCCGAGAGATGGACACGCTTCGGACTGGGACTTGGGGGGAAGGGGGGGCAAGGGCAACATACGTAACCTAAACATCTGTACCCCTATAAATAACAAACAATAAAAATATATATATATAAAAATAGGTATAACTATAATAATGACATATAATGACATACAAATTAAAATACAATGCTAAAAATTATTCTAATAACCTATTAAGGGGGACATGAAAACAGCAGAAAGGACAAGCAAAAAATACATAATAGAATGGAACACATAAATCCAAGCATATAAATAATTTGCATTAAATGTTAATGATATAAGCAATCTTTTTAAAAGTCAGAGATTGTCAGAGTGGATAAAAAAGCAAAACCACCATAAACTGCTGCCTATAAGAGATGCATTTTAAATATGTAGACACAGATTTGTTGAAAGAAAATAGATGGAACATAATGGAAATTGCAAGCAAATGAAGATTAGAGGAACAGTATTCATGTTAGATAAAATAGACTTTAAGACAAAGAGTATTACCAGATATAAAGACAGACATTTCATACTAATAAATGTAGACAATTCATCAGGATGACACAATAATTATGAATATGTATGTACCTAACAACAAAGAATCAATACGCAGGCAGGAAAAGTTGACAGAATTAAAGGAAAAATGAGACAATTCCATAATCACAGTAGGAGATTTTAGTACCGCTCTCTCTCAGCAAAAGATGGAATATTTAATGGGGGAAAAAAATCAGGAAATACATGGAAGATTTAAACAGTTATATCAACCACTTTGATCTAATTGATGTTTATAGAACAATATATCGAAAACCTTCAGAAAACATAATCTTTTACATGCACATGACACATTTACCAAGATCCATAAAACAATCCTAAAAAATTTTAAAAGATTGAGATGATATAGCGGATAATCTCTGAACAGACGGAATTAAATTAGAACTCAATAACGGTAAGATATATTGGAAAATTTTGAATATTTAGAAGTATCAAAAATGCTTCTAAATAATTCATGGGTTGAAGAAGAAAATCATAAATGAAATACTAATATATGTTGAATTAAATAACAAAAATGCAAAATATGAAAATATGTGAGATGCAACAAAAGCAATATTTAGAGAGAAACTTATTGCTTTAAATGTTTTCATCAGAGAAGAAGAAAGATCTAAACTCAATGACCTAAGTTTCTAACAAAAAGTTTAGAAAAATAAGAACAAAAGTCAAAATAAATACAAGGAATAAAATAATAAAGATTAGAAATCAACACAACAGAAAAGGTGCGAGAGAGGTAATGAACCAAGAAAAAACTGTTTTTTTGTAAAGGTCCACAAAACTGACAAACCCCCAGAATAATCAGGAAAAGAAGAAAAAGTATACAAATTCCTAATATCAGGAATAAAAAAGGGATAATCAACATAGATTTGACAAATATGAGAAGGATAATAACATATTGGAAAAAAGTCAATAAATTTAGCAACTTAAGTGAAATGAGAAAATACCTTGAAAAATAACACTTAAAAATGACAAAAAAAGCAGAAAATCTGAATATTCCTGTATCAAACAAAGAGATTGAATTTGTTATTGTATAAAAAACACTTCAACAACTGCAAAAGGAAATACAGCACAAATAGTTTTACTGATGAATCCTATTATATATTCAGGAAAAAATAAAATAGACATTACGGAAAAATTTTCTGGAAAAAAAGGGAGGAAGCACTGACAAACTCATTTTCTGGGCATAAACCTAAAATATCACAAACCAATATCCCTCACAAACATAGATACAAAAAATGTTTGCTAAATATTAGCAAATAGAATCTAACAATGCATAAAAATATAATACATTATTACCAAGTAAGCTTCATCTCAGGAATGCAAGATTGGTTCAATATTTTTAAAAATCAATGCAATTTACCCATATTAAAATAACAAGGGGGAAATTCATATCACTCTAGTAAATGCAGAAAATGTAGCTGACAGAATTCAACACACATTCACATTTAAATGTTTAGCAAATTAAGAATAGAGATGTATTTCCTCAATCTGATTTTTTTAAAAAAAGTTAACATCATACTAAACAGCAAAAAATTAAACATTTCCCCCAAATCCATTAACAAAGCAAGAACGCTTCCATTCACCACTGCTATTCAACATTATAACTGAAGGCTTAGCCTTTGCAGTAAGACAAGAAAGATTATAGATTTATAAGACATAAAGATTATAGACAAAGAAGTAAAACTGTTCCCATTTATCAAAATCTCAATGAATCTATAAAACACTTAAAGACCTAAGTAAGTAGAGTTATATCATGTTCATGGATTAGAAATTCCAGTATCATTAGGATATTAGTTATAACTAAATTGATATATGAATTTAACACAATTTCAATCAAGACTTTTTTTTTTGAGACAGTGTCTTGCATTGTCACCCAGGCTGGAGTGCAGTGGTGTGATCATGGCTCACTGTAGCTTCAAACTTTGGGGCTCAAGTGATCCTCCCCATCCTCAGCCTCCCGGATAGCTGAGACAAGGCCTTTTTTTTTTTTTTTTTTGGTAGAAATTGTCAAGCGAATTTAAAAATACATATGGAAATTAAAGAACATAGAATAGCCTAATAAACTATTTCAAAGAACAAAGTTGGAGGACTTATCCTACTGATGAAAAAGCGTTTAAATCCAAAATAAACAAAGAACACTTAAAACTTAACAATAAGAACACAACTTAATAAAAAAGTGGGCCAAAGACCTAAACAGACATCTAACCAAAGGAGATACACATACAGTAAATAAGCATATGAAAATATGTTCCACATTATATGTCACCAGGAAAATGCAAATTAAAACAATGAGACACCAGCCAGGTGCAGTGGCTCACGCCTATAATCTTAGCACTCTGGGAGGCTGAGGTGGGAGGATCAATTGAGGTCAGGAGTTCAAGACCAGCTTGAGCAAGAGTGAGATCCCGTCTCTACCAAAAATAGAGAAATTAGCAGGGTGTGGTGGCGCATGGCTGTAGTCCCAGCTACTCAGGAGGCTGAGGCAGGAGGACTACTTGAGCCCAGGAGTTTTAGGTTAAAGTGAGCTGTGATGACACCACCACCACTGCACTCTAGCCAGGGTAACAGGTGAGACTCTGTCTTCAAACAAACAAACAAAAATGAGATACCACTACACCTCTATTAGAAATGGCCAAAATCCAGAACACCAACATCATCAAATTCTGATGAGGATGTAGAGCAACAGCAACTCTCATTCACTGCTGGTGGGAATACAAAATGGTAGAGCCACTTTGGAAATCAGTTTGGCAATTCCTTATAAAACTAAACATATTCACACCATATGATCCAGCAATCACACTCCTTGATATTTATGCAAAGGAGTTGAAAACTTGTGTCTACATAGATATTTATAGCAGCTTTATTCATAATTGCTGAAACTTGAGAGCAACCAAGATGTCCCTTAGCAGGTGAATGAATAAACAAACTGTGGAACATCCAGACGATTGCTCAGCACTAAAGAACTATTGCTGGGCACTAAAAAGAAATGGGAAATGAGATGGCAAGCCATGAAAAGATACGGAGGATCTGAAATGCATATTACTAAGTGAAAGGAGCTTAGTTTTGTTTTGTGCTGTTGTAACAACAGAATATCTAGACTAATTTATAATGAATGGAAAATTTATTGACTTACAGTTCTGGAGGCTGCAAAGTCCAACAACAAGGTGCCAGCATCCTGTGAGAGCCTTCTTGCTGTGTTATCACATAGTAGAAAGGTCAGGGCTAGAGTTAGGGGTAAGAGTCAAGAAAGCAAGACAGGGCCAAACTCGCCCTTTTATAATGGCACCAATCCCACCTATGAGGGTGGAGCCCTCATGGCCTCCCTTTTAACACAGTTATAATGGCAATTAAATTTCCACATGAGTTTTGAAAGGGAAAACATTCAAACCATAGCAGAAGCCAATCTGAAAAGTCTACATCCTGTATGATTCCAACTACATGACATTTTGGAAAAGGCAAAACTATAGATACAGTAAAACAAAACAAAACAAAAAAACCCTCAGTGGTTTCCAGGGGTTGAGGTGGAGGGAGAGATGAATAGGTTAAGCAAAGAGGCTTTTTAGGGCAGTGAAATTACTCTGTATGATATGTGCAAAGGTGCCATTATACATTTGTCTAAACCCATAGAATGTCCGACACCAAGAGTGACTCCTAATGTAAACTATGGACTCTGGCTGACAATGATGTGTCAATGTCAGTTCCGATTGTCACAGATGTACCACCCTGGTGGGGCATGTTGATAATGGGGGAGTGTTTTCCTCTGCTCAGGCTGCTATAACAGAATATCATAGACTAGGGGGCTTATACACAACAGAAATTTATTTCTCACAGTTCTGGAAGCTGGAAAGTCCAAGATAAAGGCACTGGCATATTCAGTGTCTCGTGAGGACCCACTTCCTGGTATACAGATGGCTGTCTTTTCTCTGTGTCTTCGCATGGTGGAAAAGGTGAGGGAGCTGTGTAGGGTCTCTTTTATAAGGGCGTTCATTAATCCCATGCGTGAAGGCTCCACCACCACGACCTAATCACCTCTTGCACGCCCCATATCCAAATACCAACTAACCTTGGGGGTTAGGTTTCAATATATGAATTTGGCAGTGACACATTTGGACCATAACAGGGAGGTTATACACGTGTGGGGGTGGAGGTAAATGAGAAATCTCAATACCTTATGCTCAGTTCTGCTGTGAATCTAACACTGCTCTAAAAAATAAAGTCCATTTTTATTAAAATAAAGTCTTTTTATAAAGCTACAGTAATCAAGACAGCTTGGAATTAATGAAGAGATAAACAGAGACAATCAAATGTACTAGAAAGCATATAAATAAACCTATATATATTGTTAATCCATTTTTGTTAAAGGTGTCAAGGCAATAAGGGAAGTCTTTTTATTAAATGGTGCTGGAACAACTGGATAATCCATGTATTTTGAAAAGTGAACACTGAACTTTATCTCCCAAAATGCATAAAAATTAATCAAAATGGATCACAGACCTAGATGTAAAACTTAATAATATGAAACTTTTAGAAGAAACATAGGCTAGAATTTTTGTGACCTTGGGTTAGGCAAAAATTTCTTAGGTCACAAAGTCCACAATCCATACGAAAATTTTTAAAAATTAAAACTTCATCAAAATTAAAAGCTCTTGATCTTTGAATGAATAATACCATCAATATAAAAAAGCAAACCACAATTTGGAAACAATATTTACCAAACACACTTCAAACAAAGGACTTCTATTTAGAACACTGCATATATAAAGAACACTTAAATTCAATAATAAGTCAAACAACCCAGTTTTCAAAATTAGCAAAAGATTTGGAAAAAAAGAAAAAGAAAAAAAACACTTCCCCAGAGAAAATATAAGTATGGCCAAAAAACACATGAAAAACTACTCAATACTCCCATGACGTGCCAAAAACTAAAAAGACAGACAATACAAAGCACAAGCACGTGGAGCAACTGGAACTCTCCCCCCAATGGTGAGAATGTGAAATGGCACAACCACTTCGCAAAATAGCTTGCCAATTTCTTAAAAAGTTAAACCTATACCTCCCATATGGCCCAACAACCATTCCCCTCCTAAATATTTACTGAAGGAAATGAAAACATATGCCACACACTACAACCTGTACATGAATGTTCATAGCAGATTTGTGATAGCCAAAAACTAGAAAACAAATATCCACACAACAGTGAAAGAAAAAATTATGACGTAGCTATACAATGGAATAGTACTCAGCTTAAAAAAACTAAAAATGAACGAAATACTGATAAAGACAATAAATGGATCTCAAAGAAATTATGCTGAATGAAAAAAGGACAAAAAGTGTATCTATTATTCCGTTTCTAAAACTCTAAAAAATGCAAGCTAATCAGTCATCTCGCAGAGACTAGGGCACAAGAAGGGATGGTTTGCAAAAGGGCATGAGAAAACATTTTAGAGTGATGGAAATGTTCATTATCCTGCTCGTGGCGTGTTCATTTAGAGGTGTACACATGCATCAAAACATATCAAATTACACAATTTAAATGTGTACAGTTAATTTATGTAATTATTTTCAATAAAGTTGGAAAATGCCTGCCTATCTCATCCTAGACTAAAAATAATCCAGTAAAGCCAAGATTACAAAAATATATATTAAAATGTTGAAAAAAATCACCCAAAGAAATCATTGGTTTTTTACATGGGATGTGTTCTAACTTTGCTCAGCTAGGCAAACAAAATAAAGCCACATGGTTGAAACATTCCACATCAGTGGTTTACTGTCTTGGCTCAGGTTTTACTCAGAAGGTCTATTTAGTTTATATCTCTAATAGGAACACTGCAACCATGACTCATTCTTCAATTAGAGCCATCAACGTGAGTGCAGCAAAAGCTAACGGACTTGGCATCATTTTCCTGCAGGGGAAAAAAAATCTCTGATAACAACGGCACTTCTATCCAGTGTACAGATGTTAGTTTTATTAAAGTGAAAACATTCTCCTCCTTCTCCTCCCTTTTCACATTGTCTGGGCAATACTTCAGCTCTAATAAATGATCTATTTCATACACGCAACCAGACAATTACATGTATTGACAATCTATAATAAAATAGAAATCACGATGGTGAATTCCAGCTCCCTTTGGATTTTTAAGAAGAATTTTTAACATTTTCTTTTGCTTTCACAGACATGTAGAGTAGTTTACATAAACAAAATACCTTTATAGAAAATGTTAACTTGTATTAATTAAGACAATGGGTCTCCTGAGAAAGCGGTGGCCAAGGATCAAGCAACTTGAAATTTATTTTAATTTGTATTCTTCTGGAAAAGGAAAAAAAGATTTTCTCATATCCTTATCAGTTAGGATTTAGTATTCGCTGGTCAGATAAACAAATTACTTTGCATAGATATGCTAATTAAGTCCTTAGTGCCTATTGCTCATACCTAGTATGATAAATAAATCTTGCTAATGAAGACGACAAAAATAGCTTTAAGATTGAGAATAAAGTAACAGAAATATTGTGAAAGTGAGCATGGCACAATTGAATATATCATTGTGGATGTAAGGCTGCTAGCTGATTTCTTACTGCTAATGTCACCTCCTAATAATCATATCGATAATCAATAAAATATCTGAGACCTCCCAGATATGGCTGAGAGACAATTTTTCTTACTTTGTGATTTGGGTAAATGCTATATCATGGGAATGATGGAAACAGAATCTAGGCAGCAGATGTTCCAGCCAGTGACAGCGGGTGCAGTCACTGAGGTAGGGCACAGATATGGACAAGACAAAATATGAAAGCATCTGACATCCTCCGAATCCGACAAGCTCTGCCCAGGGGTAAGGGTAAGGCAAAAGTAAAGAAAGTGAAAGAAAAGACAATTGGCCCTTTTAATCCTATTAACTGAGCCTAAACCCCAGCCCTGAACAGACTAAAAGGATAAATCCTAGAGTCCAGCTCTAAGGATAGCAATGCTTCAGAGCTAAGAATAAGGCAATTTACAGAAAACAACATTCTTCCAAAATGCTTGGGATTTCCTCAATGGGAACTGTAAGTTTTTACTCCACAGTTTAGAATTTTAACACATATGACCGACTGCTAATTATCCCCCAAGATCTGATTTTCTTTATCTTCTCCTATAACAGAACCCTGGGTTTTTAGCTGGACTCCTCCCTGGCAGCTAGGTGTGTCCATGTGACTACGTTCTGGACCGCGGGCTAGATGTGAAGTGGTGCGTGTAACTTAGAGCAAAGTCCTAAAAGACAGAAGCGTGTCTTTCTCTTCCCCTTTATTCTTTCCTGTAGGCTGGAATGCAAATGTGATGGCTGGACCCGGAGCAGCTATTGGATGTAGGAAGCGACCTTAGAAATGGCCATACACAGCAGAGGAACTAGAAAAGGACCCTGGGTCCCTGAAGCTTTCATGAAGCGGAGCTGCTGAAGCGGCCCTACGTGCCTATGCCCAGTCTTCATAGCAGAAGAGAAATAAACTTCTATCTTATTTAAGCTACTTTTATTTGGGAGTTAAGCTTATTTGCAGCCAAATCGCATTCTAAGCAGTAAAAAGCCTAGAAGTACAATTACCTGAATGGGTTAATAGACTGGTAGGAATAAGTTTCAGAAAAATATTAATAACTAACATAGAGGTTTTTACTCTTTTGGGTAGGAGAGAGCATGAGGGAAAAAAAAGGCATTGGGCACTTTACTAGAAATTGGAAATGACGAGGAGAGAAAAGGAGTGTAAAAGGAGAGGTAAAATTCTAGAGACCAGTTGTTGAGCTCTTGATGTGTGCTGAGATAAGCAGAAGCTACGAGCAAATGTCCTTTCCTGGGCCTCCCTCCTCCTCTCCTGGGGGCTCTTTAAATACCTTTCTCATTCCTGAGGTAGTCATTCAATTTAGCAGCAGTGATGACCACAGGTATAAATGATTGTGGGCTATTGTAAATGCTCATAAATACGCATGTGTATATTACAGAGGTGACACAGCATAATAATTAAAAATATAGATTCTGTAGTCAGACTGGCTGAGTTTGAATCAGACTGGCTGCTGCACCATATACATCTGTGTGATCTTGGGCAATTACTTAACCTCTCTGATCCTTGTTTTCCTCATTGTAAAAGAGGTTAATAACAGTACCAACTATTAACAACTAAATAAGACAATTAAATAAGATGTTACATGTAAAGTGCTTTAAAAATATCTGGTATAAAGTGCTTCAAAATTTCTCAATATTATTTGATGATAATGACACTGTAGTACTAGTACCACAGCATTTTTGAGATCCAAGGGAGGAATTAAACTTACAGGATGCAGTTTTTCTGTCCCTGACCAAACATAACTATCCTTTTTCCCTTCCCCTCTCCCTCCATTTTCCCCCAGCCCCCCAACTCAGCTGTCTGGATACAGACAATCCAGCAAAAGACATAAGGCCCTAGAGACTGGTCAAGCCACAGATAGACCTCTGGACCTCTCAATGACCATGTAGATGGCTGTCCACCAACCAAGGCCACTGGAATTTGCATGTACAAGAAATGAATTCTCATTGTGTTTATGCACTGAGATTTGGAGGTTTATTTACTACACCATCAGATACTGCCTACCCTAAGCACATTAGTTTGCTAGGGCTGTTATAACAAAGTACCACAAACTGAGTGGCTTAAACAACAGAAATTTATCATCTTACAGTTCTGAAGGCTGGGACTCTGAGATCAAGATGTTGGTAGGACCATGCTCCCTCGGAAAGTGTTAGGGAAGGACTTAGTCCAGGGCCTCCCTCTTAGCTTCTGCTGTCTCCTCGGCTTATGGTAACATAACTCCAAACTTCACATTGACTCCTCACTTCGAAATGCCATGTGAAGGCTGTGTGTGTGTGTTTGTCCAAAGTTTTCCATTTTATAAGAACACCAGTCTTTTATTTCTATTTAAACATAACAAAAGTATACAGTCCTGATAAAAATCACTTCATGTCCTCATAAGAAAAGTAAATATTAAAATGCATAACATATGACCAACATAATCAATCAAAATCAAAAAGGCCATAATTTTAGATGGCACTGGACAACTCTTGTACCCGTGCCATGTGTCATATTCAATACACATTGTAAGGGGAAAAAAAGAATTTCTGCAGAATAGGCACATGTGTTTGTTCACTTATCCTCTCTTGCTCCCACCAATAACGTTAGAGCCAACTTTCTTCTCCAATAGACTGCCTTTCTTACAATCTATTCATAGTTTTGTGATAGTTCATTGTTTAAATGTTCATATGTGAAACATTTAATACACCTAGAATGCTTTATTCTGCCCTTAACATACAATGAAAACAGAAATAGCTTGGATAACCACTTTACCTACCCTCAAACCAGAGAAGAGGCTGACAGACAACTTATTCCTGTAATTCACTTTAGAAAAGACCAAGTGAAGGAAATTCAGGCCTTAGGCAGACCACTGCATGGATCCATTGCATTTTAAGTCTAATAACTTTTTCAGAAGCACAATACATGAATAGCAAACCATTTTTATTTGAATAAACTCTACTTCCACAAAACATGAAATTATCAAACTACTTCAAAGGCCATTCACTGAATACCCCAAGGATGGTTTTAAGTCAAAATTTAGACAAGGCCTTGAATCAGTGGTTCAGAAAGAAAGACACAAAGAATTTTATAATGAGAAACATATTGAAGAAAAAGAGGAAAACTAAGTCACTCTCCTTGGTTTTAGAAAGGAAGAGAGCCCAGAGCACCGTGCAGATTAGAACTTGCTGAATTTAAATCTTTAGGAGACAAAGGCATAAAAGCTTCCAAAATTCTTCCCTTGTTCCACAAATTTCGTGAGTACTTTAACTATTAATATTACCATATTAAGGAAACTATGAATTAGTGACTCTCTTGATCAGAAATCTGAATGGGTTTCCACGATGGTCGCTCTAAATTGGGTTGGAAGATAGGCAAAAGCAACATGACAGAGGAAAATCACCTATGTTAGAGCAAAGATTGGGCCAAATGGAAGGAGAAAAATTAGAAACAATAGCAATGTCTATGGAACCTGCCCTTTCTGAGCACAATGACTCATTTCGTCATCCTTCCTACATTATTTTTTAAGTTCCTAGAATTTATTAAAGAAGAAATTAGCTTGAGAATGAATGCAGGATAGTCCTAATATAAATGACAACATGAGGTGAAAGAAAATTCCAACTAAATTATTTTGAGATCATCAGTTCTGGAAAAGGGAAGAACATTTTACAGGCAGAACCTATATGAGCTGATTTGTTATAACTGATGTCATTGGGATAAAAATGAGAATTTTTCAGGAATGGAAAATAAGTTTGAGAAGACAACACAAACAAGGACTGAAAAATAGCAAGATTCTTAACAATTCATAAAACTATTGCTTTTGTTTATAAAAGCCATCTTTGGTTTCTCTCTCCACACTGCCTCCTTCCCTCCTGCCCTATAGCTATGTTCATCTCTTATTTTTCCCTAGAAATAGAAATGAGATTCCTCTGGTTTTCATATAATTTTTAAGTGAATAAGTTTATCCTGAATCTTCTGAATCAGTGAGATTTTCTTGATGTTCATACAATCTTTCACTTTCTGCTCATCACCACTGTTTCACGTGAGATGTGCACACTTGAAGTTTCTCGCTCCTCACCTAACTCTTCCATAACCCTTTGTAATTAAATTTTCGCTACTGCTTGACTCTTGTTAGCCACAAAGATGGCCTGGGCTCAAGATACCTTCTCCTTGGCATCTTTACAGCATTTTATGCTGTAGCTCTGCTCCTTCTAGCTCATATCTTCCTTCTCTTTAATTTCCTGGTTTTAAAATTCCTGGTTCTCCCGATAGGTCCCTGATCATACATTCTCACCCTCTCCTACTGAGGCATCTTCTCCTCATTCCCTAATCTATAGACATTCCCTCCGAGCTTCTGTGCTCAGTTATCTTTCTCCAGGCTCTACTAGATGGCAACATGCTCACCCAAATCTTTATCTCTGGCTTCTGTTACTTAAGTTCTTCTTTACCAGCTGCTGGCTGCACACTCATCTCCATCTGAATGTTCTACCAACCCTCCAACTTGATACGACAGCTGCCATACCTCATGGAACCTTTGCCTTGCCATGCTTCAGTTTAATTGTGCAGTCCCCATGGACGAGTTTTTCCTCCATCCAACAGATGTCAGATTCGGCTCACCATTATTTTCCCAGATAGATACTTGACCTTTTCAAGCTTAGCTTCTTTAGATAACTCATTGCTTTATTCATTCATTTCTTCAGCAGAAATCTATGCTATGTTTACCAGGTATTCCAGGCATTTAAGTCGCAATGCTAAACACACCAGTCGTGGTCCTTGTCCTCATTTCTTTGTGATTATTTGATTAAAGTCTAAAAGGAGTTTAAAAATAAACATAAACTTACAAGTACAACGTATATAATAAAGGTTATGTACGGGTTGCTGTTAGAGTGAATAATTAGGGAACAGACTTAATCCAGGAAGTGACGGAAGGTATCTCTGTGAAATGACTGAAGAAAAAGTAGATCACTAGGTGATGGTGAAGAAAAACAGAGATCAGACAGGCTGGCTGCCTGGGTTCCCATATTCTGAGAAACCTTAGCCATGATTCAGGAAACAACTGCCCCTGTGACAGTAACATTTAAGGTGAAAAGATTAGGACTTTCCTTCATTCTTTAAGTGGTTGAATCCTGACAACCAATAGGTTATTGCTGTGATGGCCAAATTTATATGTCAACTTGACTGGGCTACAGAGTGCCCAGATATTTGGTCAAACATTATTCTGAGTGTTTCTGAGAGAGTGTTTTTCAACAAGATTAACATTTAAATTGGTAGATGTAATAAAGCAGATTGCCCTCCCTGATGTGGGTGGGCCTCATGCAGCCAAGTTGAAGGTCTGAATAGAAAGAGAAGGCTGACCCTTCCCCAAATAAAAAAGAATTCTTTCTGCCTGCCAGCCTTAAACTAGACATCAGCTTTTTCCTGCCTTCAGGCTCAAACTAAAACATTTCTGGGTCTCAAGACTGCTAGCTTTCAGACTGGAACCTATACCATTGGCTGTACTGGTCCCTCAGCCATTCAGACTCAAACTGAAACTACACCGCTGGCCGTCCTGGGTCTCTAGCTTGCCGGCTCACTCTGCAGTTTGTGAGACTTGCCAGGCTCCATCACTGTGTGAGCCAATTCCTTACAGTAAACCATATGTGTGTGTATGTACATGTGTGTGCTGTTATATGTGTATGTATATGTGTGCACGTTATATGTGTGTGTGTATACTATTGGTTCTGTTTCTCTAGAGAAACTTGACTAATTAATTTGCAAAGATTTCTGTTCCAGCACCCAGGACACTGCTGGCAGCAGCCAGGTACTGAATGAGTCAAGTGCCAGATGACTTCCCCAGACTTTTCCTCCCTTCTAAAAGTCTCTGGAACCCCCTCTGAGGGCAGAAGGGGCCACCTTGTTGGCATCAAGGGGCTGACTGAAATGCTTTGACCTTTTCCATAAAACATAGACACAGTCTAATTCACATGGGCAGGAGCTTTGTCACTCTTTTAAAATGGATGATACAATAGAAATAAAAGGTAAAAAAAAAATTAACAAAAATCTAATAAAATTTCCAATGCAATGTTTCATGTTCTGTTTTTATGTTAACCCACTGCATAAAGAAAAGTGAATTACTGTACTAACTTATACTGAGTACATTTTTAGGAAGCCTTCTATTTTTGTTTGGGAAAACAACTTGAAAAATTTCTAAAGGTAGAAAGTGAGACCCAACAGGAAAACTCCAAGGCCACAAACCATTATGGGTAAACCCCTTTACAAGGAGTCTAGTCTATTTTTGCTTGTGGAAGGCAATGACAAAGAGGGAGGACAGGAAGAGAGAAAGGAGTGAGAGAGAGCAGTCAAGTCCATGCCGTGGAGGGAAGGAGGCTGAGCTGGAAGAAATGAAGGGCCTAGGAGAAGGCCCTGGTCTAGGAGCTGGAAAGACGTTAAGAACCAGATGCTCAAGGTTCATTGCTAAGTATTTATGGATTCCATGGCTGACTCCAAGGTACCCTTCTTCTCTTCCCAACAGAAATCCATTTTGTTCATCCATCAGGTAGCCCTGCCTTTCATGGGCCTCTCTCAAGATGAAGACAGGAAATGTGGATTAGTCTAAGCCAATCATTGTGGTTATAGTTGTTTTACTCCTGACTAGTTTAGGCCTGAGCATGTCCCAGAACCATGGCTCTTGAAAAAGCAGTTCCTTAAGAAATGCCTGAGAACAAACTTGCAAAATTCACCCATCCTGGGACTACCCTACCACAAGACTTCTTCCATGAGAAAAGAATTTTTTTGTTTTTTATTTTTTTCTCCAGGTTTCCTGTTATTTGTAGCCCAAGGCAATGTAACTGAAAGAGAGCTGCTTGTCAGTAACCTGATGAAAGAAATGTATAAAAACTGGTGAAAATAAAATTGCTTAATATATTTGAGACTGAAAATTTTATGACTCATAAAACAATTTTTTAAGCCAATTCTACCATGTTATCAGGCCATAATTTTTTAATATATTTAAATATCCATGAGATAATAAAAATGCAATATACTTATTATGTATGTTTTTAATGTCCCTGAAAAGTAAATAATGAATGGTATAAAAATCATTTTACATTGGCAACTTCGTAATATTCTGTACATTGCTGGCTAATAAAATCCGTATAAGGGCATGAAACTTGTCCTAACAAGCTTTACTTGTTTTTACTCAATTTTTACTCCTAAAATTATAACAGAATTCTCAAAGCATTCTGAGTCAAGTTTTCTATACCTCTAAGTACTTCTTTCCATTTTCTTTAATAGGAGTAGTGTGTCATTTCCATTCAACTGACAATGTATATTTCCAAGCTTTATTGCGTTTATAAAATTATAATAATTTAGAAAATAAAAGCATTACAGTGTTCTAGGTACTAAGCTAAATAATCTGCTTACACCATTTCATTTCAACCTTATACCTTCTCATTTTTCAGATGAGAACCCAAGATTTAAATTTAGAGTAACAAGTCCCAGCTCCTGTAAATATAACCCAGATATATCTGTGTGCAATGCTATGAGACATCGAAACAGTTAATGAAATAATTTTTAAAGCCTTATAAAACCAATGTAAATAGAGATTTTTTTCCAAAAATTGTTTTATAAAGAGAAATACAATTTTTATAATTTGAGAATAAAAAAGATTAAAAAGAATAATACATCTGGTTTCTTTGTAAACATTTCAGTAGATTTCTTTGTGGAATAAATGTAGAACAAAGACATTTCAAAAGTGTATTTAATGTCATAAATAACATAGAAAAATACTACTGAACTAAGAGGTAATTTTACTATATTTTCACTTATGAAACATTATCTAGTTTCTCTGCATACCAGAAAATTTCATAATGTTAAAATTTGGTGTTGGTCCACAGTTTACTTAGGTATTTTGTCCACTACTCATTCAGAACAGGTTTTCAACATTTTCTTTGAAATCTCTGGAGAGTCAACTGTAAATCTCAAACAATGAAAGGACACTTGTATTAAAGGAATACAAAAAAATAAATAAAAACCCAACTCAGCCATTGCGTGGATTTTTAAGAAGATAGATTACTGTGAGCTGTTTTAATGAATGCCAAACCTATTGGCTTCCACTGAGATTTTCTCTATCAAGTTGGTTATGAAAAAACTGAATTCTGTAGGAACATATTTAATGCAAAAGCTGGCAATTCTTACATATATGGGTTCTAAACTATTTGTGTTGATGAAGTATAAATGTTTTATATGTAAGGATGGCCTCTTCTTTGCTGCATAGGAAATTCTGTTCATTTGATTGAAAATAAATGAACAGAATGTAAAATATTGTACCTATATAACTACCAACCAAAAAGATTTTTAAAAGTATAAAATAATGTGACGTACAAATTTATAAAATGAAATTTGAAAATGCAGAGAAAAATTGATGCTATCATAGCAATTGATCAGAGATAGAAAACTAATACATACATATCTTGAGATACACCTGGGACCACATTCTTTTCATCACTTATCCTCACACTCAATAAAATGACAGTTAAAGGAATAAAAAGCTATAAAAATACAAAAACCAAGAGAATAGGAGAACAGAATAAAACTAGGACTTGGAAGATGAAAAGCAGATGACTTAGTAAAAGGGAAGAAGCCATACTTGAAGAGCTTACACAAGGGAATATCAATGAGCAATGTGCCAACAGCCCCCCACAGAAGCCTGGAAAAGCTAGGACGGGAAAGAACTGGGAACTGCACAAGATGATGCCTGTCAGTTAAAACAGAGGCCTTAGTTATTACAGAAGCGTGTATATGGAATAGACCCCGAGTACCTCCTCATCCTGCACAGCCAAGCACAGCCCTTTCTCCTCACACTCACATAGGAACAGAGGAAACTAAAATTCAATTCGATTGAGAAATAAAATCTAAGAAAAACAGATTCCTGTATACCAGGCACCACAATGAACAGGAGAGAGGAATGGAGACAAAAATAGGGGAAATACTATAGTCTGAATATTTGCGTTCCCCCAAAATTTATATGTTGAAACCAAATCACCAACATGATGGTATTAGAAGGTGGGGCCTTTGGGAGGCGATTGGGTCATGAGGGCAGAACCCTCACGAATGGGATTAGTGTCCTTATGAAAGAGACCCCAGGGAGCTTTCTCACCTCTTCCACCATGTGAGGGTGCAGTGAGAAGGCACCATCTATGAACCAGAAAATGAATCTGAATCTGCCGGTACCTTTGTCTTGGCCTTCCGAGCCTCCAGAACTGTTAGAAATACATTTATGATGTGTATCAGCCACTCTGTCTATGGTATTTTGTTATAGCAGCCAAACAGACTAACACAAAGACTACATAAAATTCTGAGTAAGAGACAGTAGGAAACTTATTTCCTGTCTCCTACACTGTTCCAAGAAATCAAACAAGAAAAGACAGATCACTTGGAAACTGATAATATATTGAAAATAAATTTTCAGTAAGTAGCACAAAACACAGTTTTGAAAATCTTCCATAAAGAAGAACAAAAAGACATAGGTGGACAAAAGGATAGAAAAACTAAAAATCAGAAGATCAGATCTAGAAGTCCGAAATCTGGTTGGTGGAAGTTCTAGAAACACAGAGCCAAGAAAAATGCAAGGAAGAAATCATTAAAGCAGCAATACAAGAAAGTTTCCCAGGGCCACGCAATTCAAAGAAACAAATAACTGCAAAATATAAAGAAAAATTAAAAACACAAAGTACATAATGTAATTCATAACACTGAAGGAGAAGGCAAATATTCTAAGACTTTCCAGAGAGAGAAACAAAACCACATGAAGAATCAAGAATAAGAAAATGGCCGGGCGCGGTGGCTCACGCCTGTAATCCTAGCACTCTGGGAGGCCGAGGCGGGTGGATCGTTCTGAGCTCAGGAGTTCGAGACCAGCCTGAGCAAGAGCGAGACCCCGTCTCTACCAAAAAAATAGAAAGAAAATTAATTGGACAGCTAAAAAAATATATATATAGAAAAAATTAGCCGGGCATGGTGGCACATGCCTGTAGTCCCAGCTACTCGGGAGGCTGAGACAGTAGGATTGCTTGAGCCCAGGAGTTTGAGGTTGCTGTGAGCTAGGCTGACGCCACGGCACTCACCCCAGGCAAGAGAGTGAGACTCTGTCT
>RJWJ010034331.1:0-17322 GCA_004363605.1 Indri indri | reverse complement strand
GGTAGAGGGGGGAAGGTATGAAAACTCAGGAAGGAGGTGGTCTATGGGGACAACTGAAAGGGCTGGTGCTTTCCGGGTCCCCAGTATCAGTTTTCCATCATGAGCTGTCCTGTCTCCGTGTTGATGTTTTACCAGGGGGCAATTCTTTTATGGAGAGAGTGGCAAGGGTTTGGGCTCTACTGGCGCACCCTGACTGACCAGTGAGGACCCCGAGCTTTTAGATTATCTGGATTGTGAGTCTCCTTCTGGTAGGATCTCTGATCATTGGCAAAGGGAAGTGGGCCCTGGGGTCCTCTGGACAGGGACTGGACTGGTGATGAGAGATGAAGAGGAGGATGAGGATGGGGAAGGGTTGGATGTACTTCCTGCTTCTTTGATTCAGCTCCTTGGCTGAAACCTCACTGAGCTGCCCGCATCTCACCTCAGCGTAGGGGATAGAAATGTCCTGTGGAAGAATTGGATCAGGATGGGGAAGCAGATGTAAGACAGAGGGTGAGAAAGGAACAGGGAACCCAACTCACCTTTTCCCATGGGGCGAACCCAATGGCCTGTGTTTGGGGAAGAGAAGCACTCAGGTCAGGGGTCTGCTCACCGGCCTGCCTCCTCCCCACTGGTCCTTGCTGTCTGTCTTCCTCTAGAGAGCATGGACCCAGCCCAGGGAGACCCCTTTTACTTCCCCTTAATCTGGAAACAGATGGAATTGGGAGACCTGGGTTCTAGTCCCACTTGGACTGTACATAAGCTGTGTGACTGTAGGCTAGGCACACAGCCTCTGAACCTCAGCTTCCTCAAGCAACAAAAACAAAGGTGGTGGTAATAATAACCACCTCACAGGGGTTACAGTGAGAACCAAAGGTGTTAAAAGTGTAAATGGTGCTTTGAAAATAACTACTACATTAGATCCCTGCTATGTACCAGGCAATGTTTTAGGTATGAGGATTACATTTATTCTAATATAATCTCACATCAATTCTACAAAGTAGGTATTATTGATTCCTTCCCATACTGGGATGAGAAAAACAAGGCACAGAGAAGTTAATAATTCTCTAGTGTCACCTCCGTAAGAACTGGAACCACAGGCAAATATTGGATCTTTGCAAACTGTGAAACATTCTCCTAATGAGAAAAGATCCAATATTCTCTTTCCTACACATCTTGGAACAGAATGGGCTCTCCTTATTTTGGGTTTCAAATTCCTTCCACCACACATCAGGGAGAGAGCATGCTTAGAGCAGGCATGAAATAGAAGCAGATCGCCACCTTCCGCCTCTGGCCCCAAATCATGTCTTCACACTGGTTGCTCTGTCAGGATTAAAATGGTCATGATTCCTTACTTTGCCAATGCAAATCATACATCCATCTTAGGTTGGTTCCTTTTTTTTCTTTTTTTATGTTTAAGTCCTCATTATAACTCTTCTCAGGAAGGAACCGTGTCCCTGTGTACTTTCCCATGTGCCTGGCAGTGCTCTGGGCAGTGACCAGTCAGGTCCTAGGGGAACCGCTCCTGAGTCAAGAGACTCCTTGGCTGTTCACTTCCCATAGTGCCCTTTATGGGAAGGGGCAAAAACCCCAGGTTCATTCAAACTCATTTTTACAGACTAGGAACTGAACTCTCAGAGCAGATGAGACATTAAAACAACAACAAAAAAAAAATCCCTGTTTTTGAACATCTATTATGTGCTAGACAATTTTTTGAGGTTTGTGTCTAGCACCCAGGTTCTATTCCTAACAACTTACAGTAGTCTCGCAAAGCAGGTATCAGCTCCACTTTATGGGTTAGGCTCAGAGAGGTTGCATGACTTGCCAAGTCACATGGTGAGTAAGTACAGAGTCAGATTTTGAACTCAGTTCTGACTGACTCAGAAACCCGCCTTCTTCCCATGATGCCACATGGCCTTTTTCTCTGTTAGAGGACCAGCCTTTCCTCCATCTCTGGCATCCCGACTCTGATAGCTGTGGCTGGAGCTCATGGTCTTCTTAACTCCGTCTTAAAGCCGGGACTGTCCTGTCTAGACTTAGACTCTGGAGCAAAGGCAAATTGCATAATTGTTTTTTCTCTATTCTTTGTTCCTCCACAGTACTCAGAAAAGGGCAAAAAACTCCCTATAGTTATGGTAAAAGTGGTGGTAGAAATGATGTTGAGAATGGTGATTATAGTGGTCATAGTGGTGTTTGTGGTGATGGTGGTGGTGAACGAGGAGATGGTGGTGGTGGTGGTGATGATTGCGATGATGATCGTGGCGATGATGGTGAAGGAGGAGATGGTGGTGGTCATGGTAGTGTTGATGATGGTGAAGGTGGTGACGATGGTGGTGGTGAAGGAGATGGTGGTGATAATAACGGTGATGAATAAGATGGTGTTGGGGAGCGCAGTAGTGGTGGCGGTGGTAATGGTAATTATGGTAATGATAAAAATAGTAACAGTAATGATAATGGTAGTGATACTCTCATTCTAGGTCCAAAACTTCTCTTTAGTAAAGACGTCAAGTTTGGCCTGAGATCACTCACCTTCACTCCTCTTTGAGGGTCTATGCATCACAGACTAGATAACATCTTCATCATTCTCTTTCTGGTGATGCACTGGAAGAAGGAATGAGGCTTAAATAGGACCCACCTGACTCTCCCACCTCCAGCCATAAATGTCCTGAAGACACTTACTGAGGGAAGCCAGTTAGGAGCTCTGTCATGGTGATGACTGGCAGTGGGGGTCAGTCATTAATGTGGGAGGAGGAGCCTGGCCCCCTCAGCAAATTCTTGCAGCTTCCCTATCCCTGACACTATTTAAACCAGAGGTTGTCAAATTTGGTCTGTTAAAAAAAATGATAGTAAATATTTTTGGCTTTGTGGGGGCCGTATAGTCTCTGTCACAACTATTCAACTCTATAGTATGAAAGCTGCCATACAGAATAAACAAATGAGCATGGCTGTGTTCCAATAAAACTTTATTTACAAAAATAGGCAGTGAGCTGGGTTTGGCCCATGGGCCAAAAGTTTGCCAATTCTTGGCCGAAACCCTCCCTGCCCTTTCTCCTGGAGTCCTGGCTCCCTCTCTGCATCCCTCTCCCACCAGCTCCACTGTACTCACTCCTCGAGCTCTCCCTGGAAGCTATCCCTTTCGCTTCCCCAGATGACTGATTCCTGAGACATAGGGTTCGAGAGGGCTTCCTTCTTCTTACCCCCTTTAAGAAGCTCTTCTCCAACCTCATGGATAGACAACAGTCCCGCTGGAAGTCCTTACCATTGGCATACATTGGCACTGCTCTCCACCTGGAGCCGGGGCTGGAATCTGGGATGAAAGGGGTTGTAAGAGATACAAAGGCACAATCCACTGAGCATCCCTCAGAGGGCAGGAGGGACAGTGGGGACAGAGAGGCTGTGAGTAAGAATGACAACAGACACTGCCAGAGGTTTGAGGCTAATTTACAGGCCTGACCAGTATTAATTTTTATGGGATGTTTCCTTTGAAAAATACCTTAGATGGCTCCATGGGAATCACAAAATTGGAGGAAGTTAGGTCAGAAAGCATAGGTCACACCCTTGCAGGGAAAGGGCCCAGGCTTACCAGCCAAGATGCTTTTCAGAAGCAGGAGAAGCTAATAACTTCGACCACACATTATGTGCCAGACACTGGGCTGGGAAATTCAAATAAGATGTCAACTTCCTAGCAAAGTACCTAACCTTTGACCAGCACATAGCTGGATCTCAAAAAAGCCTCCCTTCCTAATTCTTTGGTATCTGATAGTCCTTACAACCATCCTGTAGAGATTGATACTATTTCCATTTCATAGATGAGGTGACTGAGACAGGTGACTTCTTTAAGGTCATAGTAAGTTTTGGAGACAGAATCTTAATCCAGGTTTGTATGCCTTTTCTCCACTAACACGCTGCCTCTGTGATAGCACACAACTTTAAAATTAACTCCTGGGATAGGAATTGCATCACATGTGTATTTTAGAACACTTGGTTCATGCCTAGTGCCCCAGAAATGCTCATTATCTCTAACAGCAAGAAAGCATCAGAATCACCAGGTAGGGTCTGTGGAGATGGCTCCCTCTGTAAAACCAAGAGGGCATTTACGGAGACTCACATGGGCCCCTGATTATCAAACATTCCCTAATGCTCATCTGGCCGGGCTGTGTTTCTGAGTCTTTATTCAACCAAGAGTTTTGTGAGTTTGATGGAACTTTGCTTTATGAGAGGTGTGGCAACAGGCAGTAAAACGAACACTGTTAAACAAACACACCAGAACTTGTACGTCTGGCTGGGTGCTACTTGGAAGGGGACCCCTTGCATCACCACATCCTCATTTCTGTGACATCATCATTGGTCAAAATGTTCTGAAAATTGCCTTCAGGCAGTAAGTCTATTGACTGTCTTCAGTGGGGGCAGCTTTTTGTTCACCAAGGATCAGATATGCCATCCGGAAATGGTTAAGAGTCTTCCAGAGCTGGGTATGGAGAGTAAGGCTGTCAACCTGACTGTTTTTCTTGTGCAGTGATGGAATTGAGCCTGCAAGTGGCTTTCTTTCTTTTTTTTTTTTTTTGGAGACAGAGTCTTGCTCTGTTGCCGCAGGCTAGAGTGCCATGGCATCAGCCTAGCTCACAGCAACCTCACACTCCTGGGCTTCAGCGATGCTGCTGCCTCAACCTCCCGAGTAGCTGGGACTACAGGTGTGCACCACCATACCCGGCTAATTTTTCTATTTGTTGTAGAGACAGGGGTTTTGCTCTTGCTCAGGCTGGTCTCAAACTCCTGAGCTCAAGCAATCCTCCCTTTCTCTACCTCCCAGAGTGCTAGGATTACAGGCGTGAACCACTGCACCCAGCTTTGGAAGTGGCTTTCTGAGTGACATTCTAAAGAAGATGTTGTGCCCCTGAGATTTCAGGATACCAGGACCACCACCAGGGGTCCTATTTGCATGAGAGACAGGCCCCTTAGTAAAATGGAGCCCACTGGTCCAAGGTTGGCAATGGGAGTGGGGGTGGTGGTGGTATAGAATCGCTACATCATGAGGGGTGCTCTTTCCTTCCCTGTGAAAGGCAGCTTCCTCTTGAGGGTCATTCACTAGTCACTGCTCCTCCACTGTCTAGTCTGGGGCTGGGGAGGAAGGCGGCTGTGCTGTGTTGCTCTGCCTTTAATGCTCTGACCCAAGGATACCTTTCTAAAGTAAGCCTAGCCTGCATGGAATCCACACTCAAGACTAGTGAGAAGCGGGGATAGGAAGTTTGACTAAAATAAAAATGGGGGAGGAAGTTGAAGCCTGGCTCAAGCCTAAATGGGGTACCTGGCGAGGCAGGGTATTGGATCTGGGGCTGGGGGGAGACTCTCCCAGGGACCCTGGCTGATGGTTAGGGAGGAATGGTTTGAATGCATGACTGAGTGGTCTTCCTTAATGTGTAGGCTGGCCCAGCTCCTGGAAAATTCACAACAAATTTCTCAACACAGAGAGCTGCAAATGCGAATAAGCGAATCTAGTTTTCGAGGTCTATGACAGCAATCACTTTTACCCTAGACAGGTAGAAAATAAGAACATTTTCCCTGCAGAGGAGGAAATGGAATTGATTTGAACTTCTGTAGGTGGATTTGAAGCCCTAGTATCAAACTGGCACCAGACAGCGTTGGCACTGGTACCATTTCCTTACATGTGGCTCGAGGCAAATAAGGGTTAGAGTTGGAGTAAACATGTGGCTGCCCAAGGTGAGTGCTTTGAAAGTCAACATTTGTGCTTAATTATCATGACCAAGACAGGAAGGAGAAGAGAGTCTGGAATATCAAAATCAATAGACAGCCTGAAATGCGATTTGGGAAAATTTTTCAATTAGCAATAATCACTCCTCGGATAAACCTCACTGGCAACAATGTTGCCACTGCACAAAGCTTGAAATGCCATTGATCTGATTGTCTTCACCTCCTCTCTACAGAATCCTCTACATGAGAGTTTTCTTCTTCTTCTTTTTTTTAAAGTCAGTCAAATTTAGCAGTGGGGTGTAGTTTTAACCAAACTTTTTATCTTCCTTGATGTGTATTAGAAGAATTAGAGAACGGACAGAGGAGAGAGGGCAGCCTAGGGTCCAGCTGGGGTGATCTGCTTAGACTAGAACGACAACTTACTGAGCACTCACTGCATGCCAATCTAATACGTGAAGTATTAGATACGTGTTATCTCATTAACTTAAACCCTTACAACATCCCTGGAGAGGAACCTGATTTTGGGAGTCTTAGAGTGAACTGGCTCAAGGCTATGGAACTAGTAAATAACAGTGTTGGGAGCAGGCTGTGGCTCAGTCCTCTCTGCCACATCCCCTTTTTGATGAGTTAAGATGCATCGAACACTTGCTTAGGGCACAGCACTGTACCAGACGAGTGTGTGTGCGTGAGCATGCCCAGACGCAAGCACTGTGGTTATTACGTCTTCTTTCTCCTCCGCTAAGCAGACCAGAGCGCTGCTGAGCTCAATGAGAGAGAGAGTCAGAGGCCTTGGTTACAAGCCACAATTGTCTTTCACATGTAAAGGACACTGATATACGTCATGTTTGGCTTGTAAGAATTCCTTGGTGTGTGCTTCCGTGCATGCCTGAGTGTGCAGTAGTGCATTCGTGTACATCTCTGGGTGACTGGGAACAGGTGAGATAGTGTGTCCGTGTGTGTGTGTTCGTGTGTGTGTATGTGTGTGTGTGTTTTGGAAGTGGCAAGTGTCCCTCCATGTGCCCCTTTGTGTGAAATGTGAAGAGAAGTCCCTCTTGCCACCCAACACATAGGAGAAGAGAGCGGCTGGTCCTGGCAGACTCTGTCTTTCCAAAGGCTGGGCCATGCCTGGCAGAGGCATTCATCAACCAAGAACACCAAGAAGAGTCACTGGCCAGCTTTTCTCCAGGACCTGAAATAACCCAGAAGCGCATAACCATCATGCCCAGCAGGCTTCTTATCCTCTGGTGACCTCAGCGCGACACTTTCTGCAGCCTTTACCTCTATAGGAGCTGCATCCTTGTCCACCAGGAGGTAGCTGGTGGGGGTGAGGAGTGTCGCAGTGGCCACAGCCAGAGCTGACCCCCTCTTGCCTTCCTTGTCATATGTCCCAGGCCCAGCCTCCATCTCTACCCTCGGCAGGGGGTTTCACCTTCCACCACAGTCATGGAAGGGATCTGTCCTCTCTGTGCTTACTCCTGAAATGCATTCTGTGCCCTGATGTGGACAAGAGAAGAGCTCCCAGGGTTCCAGCATCTTCTGCAGCACAGCCCCAGCCTGGACCTGTCCCCAGGCTGAACTTCTTTGACAAATCAGATGCAGCCAGTCCCAGACAGCCTAGGAGCCAGGACTGATGGCCTGAGTGTAAGTGATCAGATTTGGGAGGCAAGGTTCCCTGAGAGACTTATCACCGAAGGATGAGAGGTAGAGTCAAGCAGCGTGGATCAATGAGAGAACTACAGACGAGCCAGCTGCATCACACACCAGGCTTGTGCCTTGCATGTGCCTTGTGTGCACTGCATTTGTGCTTTTAAATAAGTGCGTGTTTGAAGAGAATAGATGGCCTGGGAAGAGAGGCCAAGCCACAAAGCAATGACGGATGTGGTTAGATAGGTATAAATAGCCCAAGGGTTGGAGGACTCTAAATTGAAGGGCATAGTTAGATATGAAGCAGGGAGAATATTCTGGACTTTGGGACAGGGGGTGAAACAATGAATGGTTGTAGGGCTGAGTGCAGTCCTCACACATTCACTTGTGTCCTTCATTGCTGACATGTCCTAGGTGCTTGGCAGGACACTGAGAAAGGCAAGAAAGGCCTTGAGAGGGGTGGGTGAAAACCCTCTCAGAGCAGATGTTTGCCTCAGTCACATGCTTTCATCTTTGCTCTCTGCACTGCTCTGGACACAGATGGAGCCTTCCAGCCTCGTTCTCCACTCAGCTCAGGGTCGCTCCAGTCGCAGGTTCTCAAGTGTGTGCAGAACTGTAAAGTCTCTGCCTTATTATCCCTCCGTCCCCTGCTGCCGGCCCCATCTCTGAGCTTGGCGTAGAGGAAAGCAAGTGGGACTTGAAATCAGATGACCTGGACTGGACTCACGAATCCACCTCTTTCTTGGACAAGTTGTCTAAATTCCAAGAGGCTCCAATTTCTCTTTCTGTTGTATCATATAATGGGAACAATAATAGTCATTTTTTTCTTAAAGTAGTTGTGAAGGTTATATTGACCCCCTGCCTGGGAAAGTAGCATTAACTGGAAGCAGAAAGAACGCCTGAGACCTTACCGTGTAGTTACACCCTCCCTCCCTCCCCCTCCCACCTAACACACAATAGTGCAGCTACAAAAGTGCCGAACACACGGGGTTGAGGCTACTGAAGCCTGTGACAAGAGAGGAGGCATCCAGAGAGCCTAGGGCCACTTCAGATGAACTCATGTCCCCAAATCCCAATGACTGGCTGCCCAAGGGACTGCAAGACCCTGGAGCTGTGACTGCAGAATTGCTTTCTATAATCAAGACGACAGCCAACCGGGAATCCACGGAGTAGGTGACAATGCAGCTCCTGTAAAGAGGGCCCAGGGACCTCAGTTTGCCATAGGCTGAGGATGAGGGGACAGTGTGACAAGGTGGCAAAGAGCTGTCATCAAACTAAATTGCATAGCAGAGCTCCGAATAGTGGGGGCAGCAGCCCCCTGAACTCCGCGCTAGTCAGGCCGCTGTGGGAGGGAGGAGAAAGTGTGCTCCCGGCGCACTGATCAGGTGCAGCCCGACAAGGCACGGGAACCACGTCTAGAAGCCATTTCCTGTTAGAGTTGCTGAGGAGTCGGGAGGTATTTACCTGGGAAAGATGCCACAGAACGGGAACACAACAGTGTCTTCAAACACTTGGTGGGCTAAGCTTACCGAAGGGAGAGACTCATTGTGAGTTACTTCCCAGGACAGAAATGAGACTAGTTCATGGAAATCAGAGGGACCAGGGAGGCAGATTCCAGCTTGACAATTCCTGCCTCATGGTTGAGCTCTGCCATGGTGGAACACGTTGCTTTGCTAAGCTATGGTGGCCGTGGTGCTGGGATGGTTGTGGGCAGTGCCACGGCACCAGCCACAGACGCTGCATGAGCACATGGGAAGCTGGTTCCTGTGGTGGGAGGGAAGTTGGTTAATGTTTGGCTCAGAGAAAATTAAGGCTCATCTCCCAAACTTTAAAAATATATTTAGTGTTCAGCCAGGTGCCAGCATGTTCAATGTCAGGGCTCCTAGCCTCCTGGACCCCTGATAGCCAATAATAGTAATAGCCACCAATTATTGTGACCACACCCTGCCCAGCATTTTAAACGAATTATTATGTTCCAGTGTTGTCTGATTAGAATCCAACACCACCCAGACTAGAGGCAGTGTGGTGGAAAGGAGAAAGCATGGGCTTTGACATCAAATGGACTTGAGTTTGCATCTCTGCTTTGCTCTGGTTAGCAGGGTAATTCCAAGCAAGGTTCTTAATCTTTTTGAGCCTTAGTTTCCTCAGTAGTGTAATAAAGATAAAAAAATAACCCACTGTATAAAGTTCTGAAAGTTAGATGAGATGTACTCACTACAAAATAGACATTCTGTGATTTTTTTTCCTTTCTCTCCATCCACATCCAAGGGGAGACAGCAGTTCTACACTTATGGTAACTGTTTCTATACACCTAGCTCTGGGGGCTGTGTCTTAGGCTGTTTTCCTGGAGTCCCTGTGCATCCGGTGTGACCAAATCAGATTGTGCCATGTCCTTCGTTATGCTGTGCACTAGTCAGCTGGTCACTGACTCCCTCCTCTGCTGTGTTCCATCCACGTCCTGGGTTCCAAGCTGGGACATTCTTAGACTATATCTAGACAAGTCCAAGGGATGTTCCTTTTACAAGGCAGTGCAATTTGCCCTTGACCTTGCAATTTGACCTTTTTATCTAGAGCATACTCAGGCACTAGACCATCCTGTCCCTGCCTTAGTGTGAGTGTTAGACATTTTAATTTGTCCAAATTGCCATTCATAGAACACACAGAGTAATACAGTGATGTTGGAGAAAGAAGAACACCGAATGGAACAGGCATTTTCTTCACAGGGTCAAATTCTCACCAAGTCTGCCCAGGAAGAGGTTATATTTAAGAACAGTTTTGCTTTTCTGGTTCAGTGAAAACAAATAACAAACAAACAATTGGGACCAAGATAAAGACAAAAAGTAGGCCAGCTTAGAAACTGTAAAGGGAAATAAAATATATGCACAAATTGTTCCTGTTAGGTATAGGGAAGTGATATTGGCTGAGGCTGAGCTGGGTCTAGGGGAGCCCAGTGACCCTTCCCACGCAATCCTCTACCCTCAGACCAGCTCCTCCAGTTGCCGCACGAGTGACTGGCATGGGAGATGTGGAGGAAGAGAGAGAGACACAGATCAGAGAATGAATTTGGTTTTTCAAACCAGCCCCAAGGATGGGTCAGACCCATAACTGCTGCCCACCTCCAACAGAGAAAGGATATAGGTAGAAGAGGAATGGTCAGTTTGAAAGGGACTTTGGATACTCAGAGCACAAGTCTTTTGACCAGGTGAGAAGCCTGTCGTAGTTAACTGGTCCTAAGAAAACGCTGAGGCTCTGTAAAAGTATGTCAGCCTGTAAAATCCCCCCTCCCATTGCTGAGCAGAATGCCTGAAGCTGGTTCTCCCATCTGCCTGATCTCCCCTGATGACCCAGGCAGCCTCCTTTCCTTCTATAACTTCACTTTCCTTTTGAGACAGCCCTGATGAGGCTTTTAGCCTGATTTCACAGGGTAAAAACATCACTGGGGAGCAAAGGGACCTTAGAATGTGATTTTTCCACCTCCCTAATTTATCTCTGACACATGGAAGGGCTGCCCTGCCGTGGACCCAGGAAGGTGGCA
The DNA here is from genome assembly GCA_004363605.1 of Indri indri. NCBI lineage: Eukaryota > Metazoa > Chordata > Mammalia > Primates > Indriidae > Indri > Indri indri. The sequence continues at coordinate 6,455 of RJWJ010034331.1, read as the reverse complement.
CAAGAAACACCAAGGAGTCCCCCAGCCCGGTGCCCATCTCTCTCTAGCATGCCGTGTGCACGCACTTGCTCAAGCGCCAGCCACAGACTCACTTGAATTGGGAAAGGTCAGATCAGGAACTTTGTGTCTCTGGAATGACTTGTGGTCCTGAGTGCCCCAGGAGGGGATACCCATGCTTGGTGACTTACCAAAGAACAGCACACCTGTCCAGAGCAGCATGGGCCTGCCCTGGTTCAGAGGAGAGAACACAGGTCAGACTGTAGGCAGAGGCGAAGCTGACGGAAACCGCCTAGACCTCAGGCCCAAGGGTGGGTGGGTGACCATTCTGATCTGGGTGGTGTTGCAGCTTGATTGAAATAGAGGAAGTGGAAAAGAAACTTTGAAAGCTCAAATTGGTGTTTCCTCTTTTGTTGAAGGAGTATTACATGAGTAAATTTCTTGAACATGAAGCATGAATCAGATAAATCACTAATAAGCACTTTCTGGACAGGCACAGTGGCTCATATTCATAATCCCAGCACTTTGAGAGGCCAAGGTGGGAGGATCATTTGAGGCCAGGAGTTTGAAACCACCCTGGGCAGCATATTATAGCAAGATCGTGTCTCTACAAAAACTAAGAAAATTAGTTGGGCGTGGTGGCGTGCACCTGCAGTCCCAGCTACTTGTGGGGCTGAAGCAGGAGGATCTCTTGAGCTCAGGAGTTTGAGGTTACAGTGAGCTATAATTGTACCACTGCACTCTATCTGGGTGATAGGGCAAGACCCCATCTCTAATAAAATAAAATAAATAAATAGAAAAATCACGAATAAGCACTTTCTGACACTCTCTTTATAGCTTCAAAAAGCTCATGCTAGGGGACCAGGATGGGGCATGGCTATGGGACATCTTCATGAGAAAGATCCAGAGATTGCCAGAATTTGATTGGTCTTAGAATCACTTGGCCTGGGAGATAGCATATACTAGAAAACTAAGATCGTCAACCCCCCACCCACGAGTGACCTCCAGATTCCCGAGTGCTCTCCTTTCCACAGAGATACACATGTGTCTGGACACCACAGTGAGACGGAGAGGTGCAACCCTGAGAATGGTCCATAGGACCATCAATTCAGGAGGGAATCAGGCATTGAGGACGGTGGTAGAATGGGGCGGCAGGTTCTGAATCTGAGGCTTTAAGACTGTCAGCTTATTATTTTGAGAAGGACTTCTTGTTAAAAGACACCATTAAGAGAGTGAATAGGCAAGCCACAGTATGACAAGGTATTTTTAATACATATGGCGGACAAAGGACTCATATCCCAAATATATGAATTTCTGCAAGTTAATAAGAAAAAGACAGACATCCTGCTAGAAAAATGGGGAAAATAATTGGATAGGTACTTCACAAAGGCAGATATCCAAGTGTCAAATAAACATAGGAAAAGGAGCTTGGCATCATAATTCGCTGTGGGAACGCAGTTAAAGCACAATGAGATACCACGACACCTCCCCTAAGAATGGTCAGAACCACAAAGATCACCGAGAGTTGGTGAGGATTAGAAGCATCCACTGCTCTTGTACACCAGCAGTGGGAATATAAATTGGTACAATCACTTAGGACAATGGCCTGGCAGAAGCTGCTAAAACTAGACATAGGGATCCCTGAGGACCCAGCATCTTCACTCGCGGGTATACGTTTGAACAGTAAAGCACATGGATGGGCATGAAAAGACACGTGCAAGAGTGTTCAAAACGTTCATAATAGATAAAAATTGGAAACTACTCAGTGGTCTCTCAACAGAGAAGGAGGTCGCACATTCCCACCTCCTCTGAGGACAGAACATGAGAGTTTAAGGTGAAACATGGAGGTGTCAGGTAAGCACTTTCTGACAGTTTTTTTCTGGAAGTCTTTAGATGAGAAGTTTTATATAGTCTGGAAAGAATTTGATGTGCTTATTGCTGAGGGCGGGAATGGAGAGGATGAATTTTCTAACTTTTCTTGTCCTAGATTCTCTGACTCAGTGGAAGTGGGAAGCCAATTTGATATTGCCAGGCAATCCTTTGGTGACCTGGTTGCTTAGGAGAGAGCTAAAAGTAGTGATGGAGTATAGTAGGATTGGATATCTTGTCCTTTCACCTAAAAATGTGAACATTCACACACATTCCTCTGTCCTCTTTCCAACAGATCTCCCGTTTTGAGTTGTCTCCAGCTCTGTTTAGCTGCAGGTCCCGTGGGTGGGGAGGGGGCCCTGCGGGGCAGCAGCCGGGGTAGGAGACAGAGCAACTGCAAATGGTCCGGCTTGCAAACATTTGCTTGCAAACATTTGTTTGCACGAACGGTTGAAGCCTCTCCTCCTGGCTGCTGCTCCTTTCACTGGGTTCCAGCAGCACGAGAGTGCGAGAGTGCGAACTGCGGCCTGACTTCTCTCGCTTCCCCCATAGAGTGAGATGTTGCTCTACCTTCAGAGGTGTGGGCGAAATTGGCCCTCTGAGCTGAGCTGGCTGCAAATCATTCCCTTGGGGGTGAAGGTGACCCTAGGGGAGCAGCAACAGGGCTGCTGCCCAGGTTAGGTTAGGAATCTTCCAGGATGCAGGCTGACCTTGAACCGAGACTGGGATGGATTAGGGGAGGAATCAAAACCCATAATACTAATATTAACACTCTAAGGGAACCCAGGGGCTGAACGGAGGTAGAGGGATAACAGAGTGGGGACCTCATCAGAAGGGGTTTGGAGTGCAGGTGCCCTCAGTACTCAGGGTCACTTGTCAGGGCAGCAGTGGCCAGGGCCATTGGCTACTGGGGAATGGCAAGTCAGTCCCCCTCCCAGGAGTGAGAGGGGAGAGCAGGAGAGCTGGGGCTGGGGCATCTCTGGGCTCAGAGGCAGCATGGTGGGCCCTGAAGCCCGGCCCCCGAGCCTGACTCTGTGCTCTGGATACGAGTCTGCTGAGAGACCTTGGCTAAGTTTTTTAACCTCTCTGTGTTTCAGGGTCCTTATCTCTAAAGTGGATAAATAATTATACCTGCATCATAGGATCGCTATGGAGGTTAAATGAGATTTAAAAACGTGAGACGTGCTTAGACAGTGATATCCAATAGAACTTCCTGTGATGATAAAAATGTTCTCTGAGCTCTCCGGTTCACTACCTCTTAGCCACATGTAGCTACTGAGCACTTGAAAATGACTATCAAGACTGAGAAACTGAAATTTTTAAAAAAATTTTATTTTAATTATTTTTTTTAGAGATGGAGTCTTGCTATGTTGCCCAGGCTAGGCTTGAACTCCTGAGCTCAAGCAATCCTCCCCCCATCAGCTTCCTGAGTACCCAGGACTACAGGCACATGCCACTATGCCCAGTGATTGAAATTTTAATTGTTTTATTTTAATTATTTAAATTTAAACAGCTACATGTGAGCAGTGACTGTCTTCTTGGGTATCACAGGCTTAGACCAATGCCTGGCAGGTAGGAAATTCTTGACGAAGGTGCACTATTGTTATAAGGAAGCATTGAGCCTTCCTCCCCACCTTAGTGTTTTTGGTGAGGCCCAGAAAGATAAAGTAATTTGTGCAAAACCTACTGGCATTGGAGTCACATCCCTAGCAGGAACTAGAGGCCCAAGGAAAGACTTCAGGCCTTTTTGAGTTAGGTCCAAAAGAGAGGACGAATTGGAGAAACACATCAAAAGCCTGGGACATAGGGCAGGAGCTGAGAAGGCCATGAGTAGGGCGAAGATGGAGCCAGACTGGGGCCAGGAAACGCTATGGAGCATCTATCTGGTCACCATCATTCCTTCTCGTCTTCTCCCTTCCTTCCAGAAAGCTACTGGAGACAGCAAGGACGAGCCAATGGAAAACTTCCTTTGTGTCAGGTCTGCAGCGACCTCTTGTGGCTACGTGCACAACAGTTGCTCTAAGGAGGGAATCTCTGTGAAAGCTGAAACGTCACTCTCTATACGCCCCCCTACCCACTACGCATCTAAACACCCGACCATCCAAGTGTTTTTTGTCTTTTTAGCCCTTGCTCTATATCCCGTCCAACCCTGTCTCCTCAAGCTCAGGAAGTGACAGACGTATAGTCGGGTATATTCTTTGTGCTTCTTAAAGCATTTTCCCCACGTCTCCGTTATTCTATGTATCACACTGTGTCGTATCTATTTCGTTGTCTTTCTATACTTCCAGTTTGTGATCTCTTCAAAGGCAAAGATGGAGTCCAATTCATCTCTGTGTCTCCAGGCCCAGCACAGTGTGAGGTTCAAGATACACCCAAGTATGATTGTCAGGACTTCTGGAGTCAGAAAAATTTAGGTTCTCATCTTCGTTATGCTGCTTACTAGGTGAGGGACCTGGGGCAGTGACTTAACCTCACTAAGCTTTAGGTTTTAAATTTTTAACATGGTGATAATGACACGAAATTTCTAGTATTGTGGAGAGGATTGCCCTTTTGCCCACACAGTGTCATGTACATTCACCCCCCACCCGAAATTGGATTCTTTTGTACATTCTTAGGAGCCTTTAACACCATTGCTATACCACCCTTTTCTCTCCCAGGAATTCAGTCTCTCCATCTCAACGGGATCTTTCCTGAAGATGCTTCTGAAAGATGCTAGAGTCTTTTTTTTTTTTTTTTTTTTTTTTTATCTTAAAGCCAAACCCTTGCCTTGATCCCACACCCACTGCCAGCCCCGTTCACTCTCCCTGGAAGAGTCTTTGGCAGAACTTACCAGCTGGTGTTCGGGGACACACCGCTGTGTCTCAGACAGTTACAGGTGTTATAAAATATCTACCTCAGCCCTCAGAGCAGCTGAGCGGGGCCGCACTTCCAGAACGAAGCAGCCTTGCTGAATTACCCGATGTCCCATCTGAGTTTAATTTTCTGTAGGCGTCACAGCAAAAAGGCTTGGGAAGCACTGGTGAGTGTTAGCTCCCCTCTCGCCCTTCCCTGTACCTGCTCCATGTCTCCGGCATACCCAACAGACAGGCTTTTGTCCTCGTTTCGTTCGAGTGCGTGCTAACGTTGTCACTGCAGATCGTTCCGTCCTTTGACCGCCGTGACACAGCGTCCTCCCGGTTTCCCTCCGTCTCTCCCGTAGCACTTCCCACATTCCTCTGCAGCCTCAGCCTCTTCGGACCCCAGGCCTGGGCCTTTTCTCTTTTCACTTGCACTTTTAGCGAGAGAATGTTTCTCTCACTAAACGTTCTCACCTGTGCCCATGGTTCAAATTGCCACCTCTAATCCGACGAATCCCAAATGTATCTTTCTAGCACAGGCCATGAGCCTGATGTGCGTATCCAACTGCTCACCTGAGGGCTCCTTGTGGAGGTTTCAGGGGCTCCTTAAACTCCACCTGTTAAGACTGAACTCAGCCTCTGCCTCCCAACCTGGTTCTCTTGCGGTGCTCCCTGTGGTGGCCGACAGTACCACTTACGCTTATGTGTGGGTCACAAACCTGGTTGTCACAACTCTGACTTTCCCCAAGGTGCACACTAGCCCAGCAAAAATGCTGCCAGTAACACGATGCTTTTGGATAATGGGAGTTGTGTGTGTGTGTGTGTGTGTGTGTGTGTGCGTGTGCGTGCACGTGCTTTATATTTCTGTTGCTTATTATCTCCCCACTGTATACCCTCACTGCCAGTCTGGCTAAATCCTGGTGATGTCTTAGATTTTAATTTACACAGCCCTTCCTGCAGAAACCCTTTCCTGATGACTGGCCCCCACCCAGGCTGAGCTAGGTGCACATACATCTCCTGTTCTAGCATTCAGCACTTTGCTCTGGCATCGTAATTGCCTCTTGTGTGCGTTCCCTCATGGGACCTCAAGCTTCCTGAGGCCAAGGGCCACGACTGCCTCGTTCTTTGCTGTACCTTCATTGCCTGGCAAGAGTTGTGTCCAGCAACTACACGTGGGATGGAGACTGCTGAGAGCAGAGGCGCCTTCTGACTGCTCCTGCGTGTGCCCAGCGACGGCAGAGTGGTGGCAGTGAACTGTCGTCCCCCCTGCCCTCTGTCAGGTCTTCTTACCCTTTCATGCTCTTATTCATAGATAAGAGCCTTTGAGGGTGATATTTCTTTACCTAAAGGGGGTGGTTGATTCTAAGTTAGCTCAGTATCCAAATAACTCAGTATCTTTATACTTTCCTTTGTGCCAGTGGGGAGATCGTCGGTTTCTTTGGAGGGACTCCAATTTAATCCACGCTGTTCCTTTGAATCAGAACTCCATGCCCTGCCTCTATTTCCTTACTTTTAATTTTATACATACCTGTTACATTCCCCCTTGCATGTACCTTCCTAGGTAGCATTTTAAAATATCTTCAGTGTGCTTCAGCTAAACATCCGCAACTAGAAGTCTGTGGTTACCAAAAGCGGCTTTAGAAATTAGAGAATGACTCCACAGCAGGGACTGCAGACTGCTGGAGGCTCCTTCTTCCCTGGAGATTGAGGAAGAAAAGCATATATAATTAAAGCAACGAATTGGATTTTTTT
>RJWJ010034330.1:0-17321 GCA_004363605.1 Indri indri | reverse complement strand
GAGATTCTCTCTTTCCCTCTTTCTCTCCCCCTTGCTGCTGGAGCCTAGAACCCTCTTCTGCCTGCCTTTGGCCATCAGAAGGGCTCTCTGGCATTGGGACTATGGGACTTACAACAGCAGTCCCCCAGGCTCTCAGGCCTGGGCTGAGAATTACACCATCAACGTCCCTGGTTCCCAGGGTTTTGAACTTGAACTGAGCCATGTTACTGCCATCCCAGGGTCCCCAGCTTACAAATGGTGTGTTGTGGGAATTCTAGACTCTATAATCACTTGAGCCAATTCCCCTAGTAAATCTTCTCTCATGTATCTATCTGTTGGTTTTGCTCTTCTGACTAATTCAACACCAAAGTGTATTTTAGAAAAGAGGACCTGAAAAGCACAAGTGCCAGTGGGACCACGATGTGAAATCTTCCTTCAGGCAAGGTTAGTTTAGAGGCAGCTAGTGTCTCTCTTATAATTAAATTAGGAAATGCCCTGATCTATACGAAATTGTAGAATATGTCTCATGAAAAAGTCATGAGCTGGTGAAAGAAGAAAATAGGTGTTTCCAAGTATTTGGTTTGGCGCACGGCTAAGTGAGAATGGAAATATCATCTGGATGGGTCTTTGAACAGTATATTTGCCATACATTGAGAAATTGGACAAGGCGAAAGAGACTCACAGGACTCCTTCAGTGGAAAGCTACTCAATTAATGATTGTGAAACTATCAAAGCACCTTATTGCTTTGAGAAAAAAAATCCCTCTTTTCTAATTTTCTACATGTCTTACTGGGATCTATATTATTGCTACTAATATATGGCATTATTAATTTGAAAGTGATTTTGAAAATGCACACATTATAAACATGACTTTTAACACATGGACTACCACACTAGAAAAACAAATTTTTTCTTGGGCCATGGTGTTTCATTATGAAAATAGAATAAAAATTTTGAAAACACACCAATCCTTTCTAATGTAATGAAAAATTTGTTATTTTTTATTGTTTTCTATGTGTGAGTCATATGCAACTCACAGTGCTAGAATCAATTTTTACACTGCACACCAACTGAGTTGTATACGACTCATGACATACTTATTGAATTTGTTTCAGAGGATTGAGTCTTCATATGTTTCATAAGGGCCTGGGCTCAAAACTAGCATGGGTTAAATACAACTCGCATGGCAGTTAATGTGTTAAATTGCTGTGGTAAAGTTTTAATATAGGGAAAAAGTCATAATATAAAAATTCCCACAACATGTTTCTATTACCTGTTACTGATATCTCAGTATTTTTAACTAAGCATACCTGTCAGAATTACATTATTTTATTATAATGTATTTTTATTTGTGTAACATATTAATTTATGAATATAGGAGGGAGCTATACTGGATATTTAGTCATATGGAAAACATTAGAAATTACTTAGTAATGTGGAAAAAATGAAAATGTTGAAGTTTGTATCTCTTTAATGCCCATGCATAGTGCCTATTATGGTGATCAAACTTAGCACCTCTTGGTATCAGTATGGTTCTCTTTGTGAGTGGAATTTAGTCAGGGCTGAATTTTTTTTTTCCTTTCCCAGGTTTCCTTCATAGAATCTATGTCATCTCTTTGTTCATCGTATCAATTGATGTAAATATTGGAGAAAACCCTTGAGGCTCTGAACAAAAATATGGGAAATTTTGATCCACAGATACGCTTATGGTGCTGATTGCGTAAGCCTGCCTACCTTAGCTTCAAGAGCTTACAAAAAGGAATTGAGATCACTGGGAGGAAGATCACAGAATAAAACATGGATATGGAGAGAGCAGAACCCTTTACAAATTTATTCTGCCCATTTCTCCTAATGATTCCTAATGCTTTTATGTGATGCAATGACTGAGACAATTGAAGGCATTTGAACTGATGTTTTGGTGTATATTTGCTAAATAGGAGGTAAGTATAGTCTCTAGAAGCTTTTCTGAAAACATCCTTACTTGAGTCAAATTTTATGAGGTCAATAAATGCTCCCAAGTTCTTGTGAGAGTACTGGCCCATAGCTTCCCATGTTTTTTGCATATTTATTCTAAAAAAGCTATAGCTACTAACCACTATCTTGCCCAAGATTATAAAGACATAAAGTAAAAATTCACATTGTCTATTAAATTTAGTAACTACATGTTTGCTTTCCAAATATTTTCTCTTAGAACTAATTGTAGTGTTGTCTAATTTCTGAAAAATTCTGTTTCATATAATTTCTATCTTTTAAAAAATTTTGGTTGTTTAATGAGAGATGGTAAATCTAGTCGTTTTTACTCCATCATGTCTAACAAGAGAAGGCCCATTACCAAGTTCATAGTGCCAATGAAATGAATATTTTGAGGTTTATATCTCCAGACTTTGTCATATACACATCTGTGTCATAATTTCTTTAATAAGTTCTAATGAGTTTTTCTGTCTAATGGTAGCTTGATTTCTTTTTACATTCCACCTGCTAACAAAAAGCAAGTAAAAAATTTAAAGATTAATAAATGAGATATAAAGGCTTTTTTTAAGGCCATCCAAGAAGAAAAATACCTCACATTTTAATATAGATCAGTTAGGAAATATCAGAAGTTAGATTCTTAAACTCGTACAAGTTTTTTAAACCTCCCAAGTTTCAAAAATAAGCCTGAAAACTTTGCTTGACCAAGTATTCTTATATAGTAAGAATATTTTCTGGCTGGCACTTGAAGTAAAGGCAGTTTAAAATAAGAAAAATTTTAAAATGATTATTATGCATCTTAATTGAAGAATTAAAAGAAAAAAATATTCCTGTGGTTAATTATTTTTAAGACAAAAGATGTTATCCTGTGTGAATAGGAGATTACAAAACATGATGAAAATTAATTTTTAGTTATGGCATCACATGTACAGTTTTGCTAATAAAAAAATTATGTTTTTATTTTTTAAAATGAATGCCAATGAATTTAACTGAACTCACACAAGCTATTCTGTAATGAAAACTGAGATTCAGCACTTAAGTCCTTAATTCAAGACAATTTCAACATATAGTTCACCAAAAATTATATTCAATATATAATCCTTGAAAGCTTACTGTGTATAAAACTCTCAAGAAAATAGAAAAATAATGTCTTGGGTATCATCATTAATGAATTTACAACCTATTAAAAATTGATGACTATGCATATGCATAATATAATAAACAATTCAATAATAACATAAGGAACAAAAGAGAAACACAGACTTCTCAGATACTATCATATTTGACTGATGTAAAGAAAAGGCATTATCTTAAAGATGTAGTAGAAACAAAAAGTGAAGTGTAGAATAAGATTCTAATATAGTAGTAAAGTGAGAAGCCCTGAATAGACAGATGCAGAAAAGAAGTTAAGTTTATACTGGAATCAAAGAATTGTATGATATGATTTAAAAATAAGGCAGGAAAGAAATGGGGAAGCAAAGTACTTTAGTTGAGTCAGAGCCAAATGTGTAGCACCATGAATACTACATAATTGCATTCTGGTAATGAAATTAAATTATACCACTATATCTCTCCACTGGTACCGAGCTGTTGGGAACCAGATAGAAAATGACAATAATAATAAAAATATTAACTTTATTACTAGGAATCAAGACTGGAGATGTAGACTAGGTCTATGACCAAATTGTTTCACTAGTATTCTATGAACACAACTTAAAAACATAAGCCTTTGAACTACACTAAAGCAGAGTGGGCTATAGGAAAAGCTACCCAGATAACTGCTGAGAAGATATCCCATCATTGTGGAGGTACTGCCAAATACAGTAAAAAGGAAAATGACATATAATCATACCCTTTGACAAACATAAACATGATTTTTAACACATACAAACATAACTTTTTGTTCATTTTTCAGTTGTACATATTATTATACATATTTCTGAGGTATATGTGATATTTCAATACATGCATACAAAGTATAGTGATCACATCAGGGTAGTAGGGGTATCTCTTACTTCACACACTTACCATTTCTTTATGTTGGGAATATTCCAAAATCTTTCTTCTAGTTATTTTGAAATCTACAATAAATTATTGCCAACTATAGTCACCCTCCTGTGCTATTGAACATCAGCATTTATTTCTTCTATTCAACTGTACTTTTGTACCCATTAACCAACTCCTCTTCATCTTCCCTCCTCCCTACCCTTCCGAGCCTCTGGTAATCACTGTTTTACTCTCTACCTCTTTGAGATCAGCATGTTTTAACTCCCACGTACGAATGAGAATGTGTGATATTTGTCTCTCTGTTCCTGGTTTATTTCACTCAACATAAAGATCTCTAGTTTCATCCATGTTGTTGCAAATGACATGATTTCATTTTTTTATGGCCGAATAGTATTCCATTGTGTTTATATACCACATTTTCCTTATCCATTCAACCACTGATGAACACTTAAGGTTGATTCTGTATGTTGGCTATTGTGAATAGTGCTGCAATAAACATGAGAGTGCAGATATCTCTTAAATATAATCATTTCCTTTCTTTTGTAAAAGAGGATACAGAGGGATCGCTGGTTCATATGGTAGTTCTGTTTTTAGGAACAGCCATACTTTATTACATAGTGGATGTACTAATTTACATTTCTATTAGCAGTGTATGCCATTCCTCTTTCTCTGTACTCTTGCCAACATCTGTTATTTTTTTGACTTTTTGATATTAACCATTTAAACTGGAGTAAAATGATATCTTATTGTGGTTTTCATTTGCATTTCCGTGAGGATTAGTGATGTTCAACAGTTTTTCATATATCCGTTGGCCATTTGTATGTTTTATTCTAAGAAATGTCTGTTCAGATCTTACATATTCTGGTTGTTAATCCCTTTTCAGATGGATAGTTTGCAAATATTTTCTCTCATTCTGTAGGTTGCCTCTTTACTCTGTTGTTTTCTTTGCTATGCAGAAGCTTTTTAGCTTGATGTAATTCCATTTGTCTATATTTGCCTTGTTATTTGTGCTTTTGAAGTCTTACCTAAAAAATCTTTGCCCAGACCAATGTCCTGAAGTGTTTCCCTAATGTTTTATTCATGTAGTTTCATGATTACAGGACACAAAATAAACATACAAAAATCAGTAGCATACCCATACATCAATAGCAAACAATATGAAAAAGAAATCAAGCAAGCAATTCCATTTATAAAACTACAAAAGTAAAATAAAGTGCCTAGAAATAAATTTAACCAAAAAGGTGAAACATCACTATAATGAAAACTATAAGACACTCATGAAAAAAATTAAAGACGACACACAAAAAATGGAAAGATACCCCATGCTCATGGATTGGAAGAATTAATATTGTTAAAATGTCCAACTACCCAAAGAAATCTAAAGATTCAATGCAATCCCCAGCAAAATACCAATGACATTCTTCACAGACATAGAAAAGACAATCCTAAAATATGTATGAAAACATACAAGACCCTAAGTAGCCAAAGCAATCCTGAGCAAAATAGCAAAGTTGGGGGTGTCACACTACCTCACTTCAAATTATACTACAAAGCTGTAGTAACCAAAACAGCACGTTACTGGCATAACAACAGACATGCAGACCAATGGAACAGGATAAAGAACTCAGAAATAAATCCACACATTTACAGACAAAAGCACCAAGAACATACATTGGGGAAAGGAGAGTCTCTTCAATAAATGGTGTTGGGAAAACTGGATATTCATATGCAGAAGAAGAATGAAACTAGACCCTCATTCTTACCATACAGAAAATCAACTCAAAATTGATTAAAGATTTAAATGTAAGACTTTAAATTATGAATATGAATTTTAACACTTGACATTTAAAATATTTAGTATATGATCTACATTTTGTGAAGGATCAATCATATACAATTTTACAAGCCCTTTAATAAACTTAGGTTGATTTACATAGAGACATGTAAAATGTCTCTGAAGCTTAAGATTAATTAGCTTCAAGGTAAGTCCTCCACTGTCACACAATATTGCCATAATTAGGGTGATCTCTGAGGTATGATATTCTAGAATTTGCACATTTTGTTTTGTAACATTAGATAATTCTCCTTACTTATCCTAGTTAAATATTTTTTCTCATTAAAAATCATTATTTTTCCTCTGAACTATGTATAGGGAGAATCTATTTGTATATGTTTTAAAGTTTTTTCCTTTCTCCATCTATCTTAACATTATTTCTTATTCCTTCTGTGATAATATTAATATCTCTTAGGTAAAATCTAACTACAGCTGTCCATAAATGACCTCTTTGCCCTCCCAATTACACATTTTATATATTTATTTCACTCTTACCTATAATTCTCTTATCACCCCTAATTTACATTTTATAAAGGCCTTTACATGGTATATAGCCGGCATATCTGGTGTTGAATCTCTTGTATAACTTTTCCAGATGTTTCTGAAGGGGAACTCATTTCCTTCTGAGACAACCTATCCCATGCCTCCAAATTTTATTGTAACACACACGTTTAATCCACCAAGCATTCTGAAACTTTTGACAAAACATCGCTTTCCACTTTAACTGTGATTTGAATAGTCACTCTGTGATCATTCAGCCTATAATTAAGTTTTTTATTTAAGGCTAATTTTCAGAATAATTCATTTTCCATGAATTTTTACTTTGCACACTATTCTATAAAATCAGGATGTAATTCCTTCATCTCTTCTGAAAGTCCTCACTCAGCAAATTACTCCTAATAGATTTTCATCTATCATTTCTTCTCTATTTTTAAGAAATGTCTGGAAACATTTCTATATCCACATAGAGCAATGATAATGATAATATCAAGTAATTCATTTAATATTCCCCAAGGTCTTGATACCTATATAATATATAGACTTTAAAGTATATAATCTAAATAGATAGGACCCTATAAGGGAGTTAATCTGATTATTCCCATTTCACATATAAGAAAAATAAGCCCCAGAAGGGTTATACAATTTTCAAATTTCATGTCACACAACTAATAAATGGCAGAACCATGATTAAAAATCATGCATGTTTACTCTCGAAGTTCTTTCCTTTCTACCATCCCATGCTACCTCTCATATGAAAAGTCTCTTGTAAACAAAAAAAAAAAATTCAAAGTTACTACCTTCTGTTAAAATGGTAGTTATATAGCAAATAATAATAGCAGCAAATAGTTGAAAATGTGCTGATAAAAGTACTAAAATATGAAGCATTTTCCATTATTCTTTGGGTTCTCTCTTTAATTGCCCATGGTGAATTTTATTTGGTATTTAACATTATTCTAAGTAAAGAAAATTAAAATTTTAAGTAATTTAGCATGAATTTTAGTGTTCATCTTAATGATGTACAATGTTAGTTTTAATACAAATATAACAACATTTAACTCATGCAGAATCTCCAAAATTACATGACTTTTTAATAGCTTATCATACATATACATGTATTTTATTTTGACTAGAACAATGAAACTATACAAAACTAACAGAAATTTTTATTTCAATTTTTGTTGACTTATTTCACCAACACTTTACTTTTGGCTTACTAATGAGTAAGAAAGAATTGAAAGGAATTGTAATTCTTGGCCTGCCTGTATTTCTCTTTCTGTGTCATCCTTTTCAGTGTAGTGGTTAGTGAGCTAATAGAGAAAATTAACATGAGTAATAAAGAATATGATAATTTTCCCGGGCTGACTGTATTTCTCAGAATGCCTTTGTTGTCTTTCCATGTTCAAAGCAAGATCTAGTTTGAGTAGAAGGCATGACCTCTTGAGGCCGTCAGTGTCTCTGCTTGGTCAGTTGTAAAAGTATTATTAACACATTTCTTTCTTGTTTATAAGTCTCACTGAATTCCCACACATCATGGTTGCACCTCGATTCTGTGTTTATACTTGTAGGGCACTGGAAACACTATGTGAATGGTGTGTCAAGTAATGGTAGACAAACATATTGCACATGTCTCCTCTGCGCAGCTTCTTGCTCCATTTTCCTATTGGACTTCATTTTCAAACCACAAGTTCAAAGATAAAGTTATCAGTAATATCAAGATGATGACAACAGAGAATTAAACTGAGTATGAGGCCTTATGAGTACAAGCCTTGTGAAACCCAAAACCACTAATTTGGCCCAGATCCTCTCTTTACTCAATTTGTTTTGACTTTCTTAGTTCTCGCACATTGTACCTATTATTACGATAAGTTTTACACATACCTTTCTAATGCATGGTATACATGTATATTTGTACATCAAATTATTAATAATACCTACATTTTGAGTTGACAGAAATGTCAGAATCTCTCCCTCTCTCTCTCTCTACACACACACACACACACACACACACACACACAAACTATACATTGTATATATATATATATATGTATATACACATATATAGGCTTGATCACTTTCTTGTCATACTTGACGAGCATGGTATAAGGATATAGTTCTCGAACACTTTGGTATATAGCATCAAAAGCAGATTTTAAGTAACAAAAACACAAGAAGTATTATCTCAAGATTTCAAAATAATCTTGAAATTTAAATGAGGTAATATGTATTTGACAAGTGCCTACACGTCTTTTAAGGTCTAACTTAACTATAGCCTCAAGGAAGTTTATGATGCTTACCCTACCATACAGGTAACTTATATTTTCTGTCTCTTGTTCTCATAGTAACCTGAAAATACTCAAGCATACTATTTTTGGCGAAAATTTAATTAATTATTCACTTATATCTTTCTAAACTAGACTGTATGTTCAATAATGCATATTTTTCTTCTTATTCATAATTTAATCTGTAGCATTGAATATGCTGGCTATTCCTAATATATAGTCAGTACAATTTAATATTGAATTAATGACTTTGTCACATTTCAACCCTAATTTTTAAATTTCTTCCTAACTACTATGATAGATATTTTTATGTTCAAAGGTATGTTGTTAGGTTTCAAGAATTAACTAAGAATTTTGCAGAAAAACAGCAGCTGAAAGTATTCAGACTATTTCTGCTCTGTTGGAAATAGGCAGAGTTAGACATCTGTACCTCCTCAGGACAATGTAAGGAAACATCTGTGAAGCATTTATTAAATTTTTTTCTGGGGGAACCAACCAACAAACAAAACCTACCATGTTTTCAGCCAAAGTAAGATGGTGCAGAGCCAGAAGAGAAAACAAAATAAATTTACAAAGTCAGAGAATTGCAGAAATGGAGTTGCTGTGATTTATTGGTCTAGCTTCACCATTGATGCCATGATGACATGGTTTAGCTAGCTGAATTTATCAAAGTGTATTGCTTAACAAGATAAAAGTACAAATCGGGTTTTGCAGAATTGTGAGGTGTGCCAATTTTCATCTTAACCACTAATCAGTTAAATAAATACATTTTTGGAAAGGGAAATTTAGAATTATGTAAAATCTGCTAAGCAAAAATAAACAATTCAGAAAGAACTGTAATTTTATTTTTAATAACCTATCAGATAGAATGTACACTATTCTAGTGACAATACACTAAAAGCCCCTAATTCAGCATTATACAATTCATTCATGCAACAAAAAACATTTGTATCCTCTAAATCCATTGAAAAAAAATTTTTAATTTTAACCTGTAGTCAAAAACCTGGTCATTCTCATCTCAGAGAATGAGATCAGCAATAGCAACACCAAGTCAGAGGAAGAAATGGGGTAGATGTTAATTCAAATGAGATCTCTAACTACTTTGGTATCTTTACCTTCTACATGGCTATGCCATACAAATCCCTCCCATACTCCAACCACCATACTCCTCTCTGTTCTACTTTTGCTTTCAATAAATTTTAACAAACATTTTCCTTGGAATAATTTTAGATTTATAGAAATCAGGTAAAAACAGTGAGGAAAATTCCTGTATACCTTTCACTTAGTTTCCCCTAATGCGTTAACAAAGCCATGGTACATTTTGTCAAAATTAAGAAAGTAACACTAGTACATTTCTATTATCTAAATTACAGTCTTCATTCATATTTCACCAGTTTCCACGAATGTCATTTTTCTGTTCTAGGATCCAATCCAGGATATCTCATTGCATTCTGTTATACTTTCTCCTTAGTCTTCTCTGATTTATGACATTTTTTAATACTTGTTTTTTTATGACCTTGACAGTTTTGAAAAGTAATGGTCAGGTATTTAATTTGGATTTTTCTGATATTTTTCTCATGATTAGACTAGAATTATGGATTTTTAGAAAGAATTCCACAGAGATGAATTGTGCTTCTCATTTCATCATATCTGAAGGTATATGATATCAACATGACTTAAGACTGTGACATTAAAATTTATC
This sequence comes from Indri indri, assembly GCA_004363605.1. Classification (NCBI taxonomy): domain Eukaryota; kingdom Metazoa; phylum Chordata; class Mammalia; order Primates; family Indriidae; genus Indri; species Indri indri. Next base: position 7,051 of record RJWJ010034330.1, on the reverse strand, counting down.
ACTTGTCTAAGAGCTTCCAAGTTTCTCTTCTTTAAAGTTATTATCTTCACCGTTCCACACTATGTTCTACAGAAGCAAGTTACTAAGTTCAGACCACCACACTCAAGCTCCATCTCCTGGAGTGCAATTTTCTTCAAAATTATTTGTGTATTTTTGTAAAGCGGGTTTGTCATTTCTACCCAAAGTATTTACTTATTCAACAATTAATTTATAAAAGTATAAATTATGTACATTTATTTTATACTTCAGGTTATAAATAGTTTTTCCATTATTTATTTTTTGCTGCTTTTTTCAGCTTTGACCACTGGGGCCTCTTTCATGTTGGCTTCTATTTTCCATTGTCATGTCCTGAAAGTTTCTTTGGCACTATAAGACATTGCAGGCTCATGTTGGATTTCTATTATTCAAGAAATCAGCCACATTCTAAAGAGCTTGCACTTCTTTATTGAGAGACAGTGTTAGAAACCCCAGTGCAGACTCCAGGTTTGGTTGATGCTTCTGGGATATCATTGATTCCAAGACCTCTGAGTGCACAATTCTAAACACATATACACACACACTTACTCATGCACACACATATCTGTAATTTTTTCTGCATCTAGTAAATTAAAATAAATATTACTTTATATTGATATATCATATTCCAATCCAACACTAACAGGTTCATTATGATTTTTTCCTTTGGAATATTTATAATTTTCTTATCTGAGAATGAGAAACCTGTCTCCCATTAAGTATAATTTATTTATTTTGCTCAGCCCTAGTACTCTTGTAACATGTTTTCAAATTGAGAAAACATACCCCTAGGAAAACTAGAGTTACTAAATAGAGCAATATTTGTGTATAGTTATTTTTGTTTTTATTCTTACGTCTCAAGACATCAACTTACAAAGTTACTTAGGTCAGCTCTTGTTTTCCCCACCATCTTCAGTGAGGTTGTGTCACAGATTTGCAATACAATTATATTCATTTTTCTTAGTTTAAAGTCCATCCTTGGATTCCCAAATCTAGTTGATTTTGATTTTAACTTGCATATGTTAAGTTTCACTCTTTGTGATGTACATTTTGTAAGGGTTTGATAAACCCATACCATCAGATATGCACAACTCTACTGAGATATAGAACATTTATGTCAACTCAAAATTTTCTCTGCATAGCTGGTTTTTAGTCACCACTGTTCCTCTTCCCCCAATCATTGGCAACCTGATCTATTTTCTGTCCATACATTCTTCTTTTCTTCTTGGATCTGGCTTCTTTCACTTAATAAAATCTATCTAAGATTTATTCATGTTGTTGAACAAATCAGCCATTTGTTCTCTTTTATTGCTTATTAGTATTCCACTACTGGAATAGTTTGAGTAGTTGGCCACAGCTTGTTTATTCATTCACTGGTTGAAGAATATCTTACTAGTTTTGAGCTATTAACAATAAAGCTGCTATAAACTATAAACATTCACAGATGGGTTTTTTGTGAACATGTGTTTTCAATTGACTTGGATAAACATGAAATGGTGGAATTCTAGGTTGAATAACACGTATAGATTCAACTTTATAAGAAACTTTTACACTGTTTCTAAATTAATTGTACTATAATTAATGCCTTCCCATCTCAGTGAATGAGAGTCCCTGTTGCTCCACATCCTCACCAGCAATTGGTGTTGTAAATGTTTTAGACATTCGAATAGTTCTATGGTGGTATCTCATTGAGTTTTAATTTTCATTTCCCTAAGGACAATAACTAGTCATTTTGTAGAATGTACAGTTCATCCTTTAGCAACACAAGTTAGAATTGCATGGATACACTTACACAAAGATTTGTAAAAATAAATATACTAAAAATTTTTTTGAAGAATTGTGACAATTAAAAAAAACTCTCATATTAACTGTACAGCCTAGAAATATTTTTAAAAATTAAGAAAAAATTATGTATGTCGTGAATGCATATATCTAAATGTTAATTTTTTCATTTACTATCAGAAAAATATACACAAATATATTATAAAAAGTTAGAATTTATCAAAATTTATCCCCACACTTACAGATTATACATGGTGCCATTTGCAGTTAAGAGAAATATAAACAAACATGAAGTTGTAGTATTAAATATTAACTGCATAAAATTAACTGTAGTAAATATTTTACTACTGTAATAATTTTGTAGCCACCTCCTGTTGCTACTGCAGTGAGCAGAAGTGTTGTGAATATCCAAGTATTTTCTTAGAATGGCATGTGACACTAATCATCTCTACATGAGCAGTTTGTCTCCCCAGTGAATTGCTTATTGCAATAAAAAGTGATCTCTTGAGGTTCCGATGTATTTTTCATCATGTTTAGTGCAATATCTTAAATATTGAATAAAACCATGGGACCTACATGAAGTGCCACTAGTAATACTGTAATTTCTCCCCCAAAGCAGAAAAAAGTCATGACATTACAAGAAAAAGTCAAATTGCTTGATATGTGTTTGATATGTACCCTAATTAAGGTCTGCAGCTGCAGTGTTGCCCACCATTTCAAGATAAATGAATCCAGCATAAGGACCACTGTAGAAACAAAAAATGGAAATTCATAAAGCTATACCAGCAGGTGCAAAAACCTTACAATTTTTGCAAAATACATTTTGATCTCATATTGAAAATGCAGCTTTCGTAGGGGTGCTAATATCACTCGAAAAAAAAGCAAAGCCATTACATGACAACTTAAAGCAAAAAGAAAGGTGAAGGATCTAATACTAGAGAATTTACTGACAAGCAAAGGATGTTTTGATAATTTTAGAAACAGGTTTGACTTAAAAAATGTCAAGATAACAAGAGAAGCAGCTTCCGCTGACCAAGAGGTAGCAGATGACATCTCAGATGCCATTAAGAAAATCACTGAGGAGAAAAAATGTATACCAAAACAGCTTTTTAGTGCAGATGAAAGTGCTCTATTCTGGAAAAAACATGCCACAAAAGGCATTTATTAGTAAGAAAGAGAAGCAAGCACCACCAAAAATTAAGGCAGGAAGGAATAGTCTAACTCTACTGTTTTGTGAAAATGCAGTCAGGTTTATGATTTAAACTGCCCCTATCTATTAAGCTATTAACCCTTGACCATTGAAGACAAAATGTAAGCACTCCAGTGTTTTGATTGTACAACAGAAGGCCAGAGCAATGAGAACACTTTTCCTGGATTGGTTCCAATGATGCTTTGTTCCTGACAACAGGAAGTACGTTACCAGTAAGGGACTGCCTATAAGACTTCTTTTGATACTGGTTAATGCTCCTGGAAATCCAAATTCTCAATGAGTTCAAAACCAAAGGTGTCAAAGTGGTCTACTAGCCCCCAAATGAAACGTCTCTCATTCAGCCTCTAGATCAGGGGATCATTAGGACCATTAAGCACAGTACTCTATGAAAAGGATTGTCAAAATTATGGAAGAGAATCCTAACAGAGAGAACATCACGAAAGACTGGAAGGATTATATCATTTAAGATGTTATTGCTATTATAGAAAAAGCCATGAAAGCCATCAAGTCTGAAAAAAAAATGAATTTCTGCTGAAGAAAACTGTCCAGATGTCGTGCACGACTTCTCAGAATAACAATAGAGCCAATCGAAGAAATCATGAGACCAGGGCTATGGCAGAAAAGGTGGGAGGGGAACGAATGGTTTCAAGAATTGAACCTTGGGGAAATTCAAGAGCTAATAGACACCACACCAGAGGAATTAGCAGAAGATGACTTGATGGAGGTAAGTGCTTCTGAACCAGTGCCAGACAATGACGAAGAAGATGTAGAAGAAGCAGTGTCAAAAACCAAATTGTCATTTGGCAATCTGGTAGAAGGATCCCAACTGTTCCAGACTGCTTTTGACTTCTTTTACAACATGGACCCTTCTGCAATATGGGCACGATACTAAAGCAAACAATGAAAGAAGGATGGTAGCATATAGAAAGATTCTTAGAGAGATGAAAAAGCAAAAATGTCACACAGAAATTAGAATGTGTTTTCGTAAAGTGTCCCTGAGTGTGAAGCGTGCTTGCCCCTCCTACCTCCCTTTCCACCTCCGCCACCTTTTTCACTTCTGCCACCCCTGAGACAGCAACACCAACCCCTCCCCTTCCTCCTCCTCCTTAGCCTACTCGACATGAAGATTAGGAGGATGAAGACCTCTATGGAGATTCACTTCCTTTTACTAACTAGTAAATGTATTTTCTCTTCTTTATGATTTTCTTAATGTCATTTTATTTTCTATAGCTTACTTTATTGTAAGAATACAATATATTATACATATAACATCTAAAATACATTTTAATCAACTGTTTATGTTATTAGAAAGGCTTCCTGTCAACAATAGTCTATTAGTAGTTAAATTTGGGGGGAGCCAAAATGCACATTTTCAACTGTGTTGGAAGTTGGTGTCCCTAAGCCCTGCATTGTTCAAGGGTCAACTGTACTTTTACAGTGTGGACTATCTGATCTATTGTATCCATCTAGTAGATCTTCCTTAGAGTAGAAAATTTTTTTAAAGGCCAGAAAAGGTCCCTAATTTATAGTTTAAATTTATTAATGCAGATAAATATCAACACTTCTATGTTGAAATATTTTAAATCAAATTATATATATTAAAATAAATGGTTACTATTATCCTGATTGTAAAATAGAATAATACACATATGTTTTGTAAATAAGATATAGCTACAATATTTCACAATCTAGAAACCACATAACTCACAAGCCCCCAAAAAATTAGTTAGGGGTGATTTTTTTAATTCCTATAAATCTTGAATATTGAATTTTTTCCTTTTCTTTCAAAATACACAGACATTTACAATAATCTTAACTGATAAATTTTAGTGTGAATTGATATTTTTTACCTGTTTTTTGACTTTTTCATGGAATAAAATGCAAATTCTTCAAACATAATAATGTCTACTTTATCACTTTATATCCATGGTTTTGGCACAGTATCTCTGACTTTGTCATTCAGTAAATATGCTTTTGGTAAGTACTTTTCAGAATTCAATTTACTCTCTTTAAAAATTGTCATCTGGCTCCTTTCCTGTTTTGTGTTACTAAAAGTGTGCAATTGCTAAATATTTGCATTTGAAATATGTCCAACATGGCAAATGCAATTTGTCAGACCTGGAATGTGAAGTCACTTAACATGGCCAGCTGCTCTCTTAGTATCTCTTCACCTACAACTAATAAAATACTTGACCAATTGGAACAGAAATTGGAATTTAACAACGGATATGGCCACGGTGGTATTTACCAGCCAAAACATCTGCTCTGGTTTTAGGTTATTCTTAATTAACAATAGTTATTTGCATGTTCACTTTGAATGCATTGCTTATTAGAGAAAGTAGCAATGAGTTTACTAGCTCTTTTTATTGTCAAAAAGTTAAAAGAAATATTGTTATGGTCATTGGAATTTTTTGCTAATATCAGCTCATTTTAACATTTGCTTTTCTGACACAATTGTTCCAAATTTCTTCAAAATACTTGTGTGCCAAACTTTGCACTGCATAATTCATATATATTAACTCATTTTCTATCATAATTATTCTGTAGATTGAGTACTATTTGAATCCTAGTTTTACAGATGGAGAAACTGAGGCAGAGTGAGTTTTGATAACTTGCTAAAGGTCACTCAGCTGGAAAATAGAGAAGTTGGATTAAAATCTCAATAGATTGATTCCAGACTGTGTACTGTTAAGCAACATGGCCCTTGCTTCTCCATTCATATCTTTTTAGGGCTCTTTCATGCCCATAAAAATACATGTACAAGAATATTTGCAGCTGATTTTTCAAAACAGCCAAAACTCAAAACAGCTTTAATTTCCATCAGCAATGCAATGGATAAATAAATTGTATACTAATATGTTCATACACATTAATAAAAAGAATGAATTACTGATGCACTTAAAAATGAATAACTCTCCTTAGTGCTTGGTTTCTTTTCCTCTCAATTATTTCAATGATATTATTTCAATGGGATTTATTAATTTTTAAGTATATTAGTAATTCATTTTTGTCCTAAGTGAAGTATCTAAAACAGCAGTCCCCAACCTTTTTGGCACCAGGGACTGGTTTCATGGAAGATAATTTTTCCACAGACCCAGGGCAGAGAGAGGGTGATGGCTTCAGCATGATTCAAGTGCATTCCATTTATTATGCCATCAAACTTCTCTGCTAATGATAATCTGTATTTGCAGCCACTCCCCAGCACTGGCATCTCCTCAGCTCCACCTCAGATTTTCAGACATTAGACTCTCCTAAGGAGCACAACCTAGATCCCTCGCATGCACTTGCGTAGTTTACAGCAGGATTCCTGCTCCTATGAGAATCTAATGCTGCTGCTGATCTTGCAGGAGGCAGAGCTCAGGTGGTGATGTGAGCGATGGGGAGCAAGCGGGCTGTAAATATAAATGAAGCTTTGCTGGCTTGAGTGCTGCTCACCTCCTGCTGTGCGGCCCAGTTCCTAACAGGCCATGGACTGGTACCAGTCTGCAGCCCAGGATTTGGGGACCACAGATCTAAAGAATGAAAAAACAAACAACATATGTACTGTCTATTAAATTGGAACTAACCGAGAAGCACACATAAGCACAGAGGGAAATAAAACTCAGCAGAAATCAAGTAGGGGGAAGGGGAAGGAGGGGATGGATGAAAACCTATCTAACAGGTACAAGGAACACTATTTCGGTGATGGACACATTTATAGCCCTGACTCAAGCATTACAAAAGTGATCCATGTAACCAAAAACATTTGTACCCCTATAACATTTTGAAATAAAAGAAGAAACAATTTACTATCCTTGCTTGGCTTCCCAAAATGGTAGTACCAAAAGATTTGTGGGGTAAGGAGAAGAGACCACTTTAAGAAGCACTGCATTTACTCATCTTCCACAAGGCAACGGAGTTGAGCATTTCACTGTTCAAGAAAACAAAGCTTTAAAAGCATCCAGGAGGGCAGACAGGCAAACCAGGCTATAGACACTCTTCCATTTGTCAAAATCAAATCAGAGAAAATCTAATCCACACAGATATAAAAGGCGTGGATGTTCA
>RJWJ010034329.1:0-17306 GCA_004363605.1 Indri indri | reverse complement strand
TCAGTAAGACCTAGATCTTTTTCTTTTGTGTAGTCAGGGCTCTTTGATTAGGATGCAGATTTAGCTTCTGGGACAGAAACTTGAATTCATTGAGGTCATGCAAGGTATTGAACAAAATTTCAGTGGCTTCACCAAACAAGTTTGTTTCTTGTTCCTCTGATAGTCGAAGTGAGTGTTCCTGGTTTGGGGGGTTCCTCTGTGGTTTGGGGACCCAGGATCCTTCTCCGCTGTAGCTCCACCACCTTCAGCTTGTGGCTCTCACGGTGACTCTGGGAGTGTTCGTCTGCACTCTGGGTGACCGGAAGCACGTACCACTCACGCTTACATTCCACAGCTGTGCCTATCTGCGGAGGAGGCTGGGACACGTGGTCTCCACGTGAATCCAGGAAGTAGAGGAAACGGGTTTGTGATCAGCTCATCCTCTGCCACATGCAAAATAACAGTATGTTAAGATAGAAGTTTATGTCTCTGCTGAGGTGGCTCCATGAGCAGGGACCTCAGCTCCATCTGTGTTGCTTTGCCATCCCTAGGCTGTGACCTTGGACAGCAAGCTCCAAGACTCCCCACCACACCCACAGTCCAGCCGGCGGGAAGCCCAGCTGCCTCTTGTCTTCAAAGGTACAACCCTGCAACCCGGAGGTTGCATCTCTCACTTCTCCTTGCATACCTTTGGCCCCAACATGGTCACGTGGCTCATCCAGCCGCAGGGGCGACAGGGAAATGTAGTCTTTAGCCTGGGAGACCAAGTACCCAGCTAAAACCCCCTGTCAGACAGAAGGGGAGAACGCTGGGGGACAAGGGGCTGCCTTTACCTGGGAATTAAACAGAAAAGACCTGTGTGGGAACAACGGAAAGAGCTAGAAGGGGAACTGAGGCAGGTGGGCCATTAAGAATGGGTCTAATGGCGGAAATAGTCCCCAAAGCAAAATCAGGATGCCGTTACTGGAAAAAACAGAAAAGGCTTATTCTGTGTCTCAGCAAATACCCACAGCAGAATCCCACGGGAGCAGTGGTTCTCAGCCCTGCCAGACTCAACCGTATTTTACGATGATTATTTCATGATGACTCCTTACTGTTCTGAAATGGAATTCATAAATAATATAATTTACCTATATCTGTAACTTAAAAACAAATCAGGGTGATGCCCTAATATAAAGGGAACAGAAAAGGAAACTAGTTCATTATAACATAATGCTTATACAAAAATAATAAATTATATAAAATAAACTAATAAATATGTGCAAAAGATTGGGCGTAGCTACACCGGACACCCTGCGGAAGCAGTGGCGTGTCCGTGGCTGCTGTCGCGGACGAGACTGGATGGGAGAGAAGCAGGCTGCTCGCAGCCTCTGCCCGGTGGCTGGGGGAGAAAGGAAGAGTGGCGTGTGCAGACATAGTTAGGAAAAGCTAGTCTATTTGATGCATTTTAAAAGGTGCAACAGACACTCGGGGTTTTACGTCAAATGGAGTTAGTTTCTAGGCTCACGAACTATTCTAAGGGTCCTTGAAAAGTCATGAGACTTTGTTGTGGGGGACAGTTCCGAATGTGGCAGAGTTCTAGTGTCCTTGGACTCCTATTGAATAAATGCCAGTGTCCCCCGATCAAAACACAACCAAAACCCTCCTCACAAATATCCAAAATGCCCCCAGGAGGGTATGGTGTCCGTCGTAGATCACTGCGTTAAAGGAGAAACTAAGATTTATAAACGTAAGGCGACCTGGCTCCCGTTCACCCATCTGCAGGGCTGTAGTCGCATCCACGGCTAAACACAAGTCACTCTTGTTGTACAAATGTTCCCTGTGGGTGTTTAGGATTTAAAGCACCAACCTAAGGAGGGGGTCCTTAAGTCCACACTCTACTTATACATCGCCAAGGCTCCATCTTTTTTAAACAAGCCTTCATTTATTGGCTCTTGCACCAGCAAAGTCGCAATGCCAGGGGTGACACGCTTCGGCATTGATGTGAAAGGGAATTACATCCCGTGTCATTCTAGTCTTCTCAGCCACGGTTGTTTCTTTGGTGTCATGGGGGATTTTTAAGCATTAAAAGGAAAAAGAAGGAGAAAATCCAAAGAGACCACCACTAAGTACGAAATCCTGTTAAACCTTTAACAAAACCAAACCCAACAGGCCTTGACGGGCTAAGCTCCTGAACAGAGCAGACCACCGTCTCAGCGGTGCGATCCCGCAGGCTCCTTTGTGAGCACGATTCCTTCCATCTGGACCGCAGGGTGAGAGGGAGGGTGGCCTGGTTTCTAGATAGTCTCATCGGGCTACTTGGAATGGAAGGGACCATCTTTGATCTTTGGATTTTGTTCTCATTTTAAGGTTCCTTACACAATGAAATTAATTATTATTTTTAAAATAGCTCTGTTCTGTTTACAAGGAAAGGGCGGAAACTATTACTTAACTTATGTATTAGAGCTAGAACTAGGGATTGGAAATATTTTGTCCTCTGCTGTTTACAGTGAACATCCTGGCAAATTAAGGGCTGCCATCAGGAGGTGGGGGAAGGAACCTCCTCCCTGGAATCCTTATATCCCAATCAGTGAAGGACGGATTGCTAGGATGAAGCAGAGCTTCTGTCTGAAGCACTTTCCTGAAGGTCCTTACCATATCCAGAGCATAATGGCTGTGAAATTCTCAAAAATAACCCAAACGTACAACATCCCAAAGCTCGAAACAGCCCCCATGTCCCCCAGTGGTAAGCGGATGAACAGATTGGGGTGCATCCATACCACGGCATGCTACTCAGCTATTGCCACGTGCAGCGGTTGGGGTGAGGCTCAAAAGCATCATGCTGTGTGACAGAGCCCGTCCCCAAAGTTACCTACTTTATGATTCCATTTATTTGACATTCTCGGAAGGACAAAACTATAGTGACAGAAACGGATCAGTCGTTGCCAGGGGTTTATGAAAGGGATGACATGAGGGAATTTTTTTGAGGGGGTGATGCAGCCGTTCTGCATCCCGATTTTGGTGGTAGTTAAATGAATCTCTTCATGTGTTAAAATTCATAGAAAATGGACACCAAAAAAGAGTCGATTTCCCTATATGCTACATTTTTTAAATTATTAAAACATTGCAAGGAGTGAAATTTGAATTCGCAATGGTGGCTAACTCGTGCGTCAGCCCCTGTGCACTGTGTGTGCACCCGCCTGCGCCCGCCCCCCGCATACCCCTCGGACGTCCTCTGTTCCCCCCACCCTCCCCACCCCAACCACCCAAACTTGCTCCGCCTCAGCTTTTTCTACTCAGGGTTCCTTCCTCTGGCTGCTTTGCCAAGGTAGTCCTGGTTTGCCTGAGACTGAGGGGCTTTTGTGGACCCAAGACTGTCGTTGTTGGGAAGGTGCCTGGCAAACTCGGACGGGTGGGCCACCCTGTGCCAGACCCGCACCCTCGCTGCGTTCAGATCTCTGCTCAAATGTCTCCTTCTCACACAGCACTTCTCCAACTCGCATCTGATCCTGGCACCCGCTTCGTTCTGGTCCCTGCTGTTAATACTCGGCACGAGCTGTCACTATGTAGCTTGTCTGCTCTTGTTTGATTATTACACACACATCCAGTGGCTGCTTTGTGGTAGTTCAGTTTAAATAACAAAGCAAGCTGCAGAAAGTTACGCATTCTGTTTTTCTGTAGGCTTGCAATATTTCATAACGAAAAACTGCAAGACCAAAGATCTGCAGCTGAAGAAAAAGCGATTGTTCTGTGTGGGATATCCCCAGACTGACCAAACTTTCTAGATGACGGTTGGCTTTTGAAGTCCCTGTCACATACCATCACGTGACATCACATCTGCGATGTCTTGTGAGCTCCTGCCTCCTGAGAGGGAGACACAGAGATGCACACAGCACAGCCCCTGCCTTCAGGGAGCTCTCAGCCTAGCGCAGGCTGCAAGAGAGAACCCAGAATCGAAGATTTGTGTTCAAGGCACCAAGAGGCGATGGGTGAGCACATGTGCTCGGGCTTTGGTCCTCAGCTCATTTGGTAAGGAAAAGTAGAAAATGTCACCAGGGTCTTTCTGGGCACCAGGAACAGTGCTGGGAAAAATTTTCCACTTCCCTGGCTTCATGGACAGGATGGACTTTCAGTCCTGGTGTGAGGAGGGGATGTGCTGAGACAGAGGCAGAGGAGGGCACAGTGTGGCTTCTTGCCTAAGACTGAATCTGCCTGATGCCAAGGCAGCCGGGCACGGAGAGCTGGGCACGGTCCCACGCTGTTTTCTGTGACCCCATACTGGCAGGCCCAGGGCTGCCAGGGTGTTGGGCAGAGAATGGGCAGCTGACGCCGAGTCCCTGAGCTGTGTCATTTCCTGTGCAGTATTAAAATTATTAAAGCACAAAATCCAGGCATAGCTGTGCGGGCTTTGCTGGTGCCCGTTGGGTCAAGTGTCCGGCAAGATGAGGGTTCACATGGGCTGTAAGGAAAAATACTCAGCAATTCCAGGGCAAAATGATTCGCTCGTAAAGGTTTATTTGGCACCAAAGAGATAGTGACCAAGTCATTCATTCATTCATTCACCTGACAAGGATTGATTGAGCACCTACACTATGTGCCCAGTGTGTTCTAGGTGTTGGGAGAGAGAGGCGAATGGAAAAGATAGATCCCTGCCTTCCGGAACAAACCCAAAATATTTAAAATAGTGATGAAGGCTATGATGAAAATGCAACAGGGCAGTGGACCAGCAGAGGGTGGGACAGCTGTGTGGGCCCCCTTAGGTCACATGGGCAGAGGGAGCCGAGTGTGGGGGAAGAGGTGGGCGTATGAGGTCTGAGCAGAAGGAACAGCAAGTTCGAGGCTGGGAGGTGGGGATGGTCACGTGGGTGTGTTCTGGGACTAGCTGGGCCCCTGCAGCTGTGGGACAAAGGACCCGGGTTTGTTCTAACTGGGGATGGAAGGAACTGGATTCCTCATTTTCAGCTCACTGCTAGGAGGGGCCCATCCCTTCTCTAACTGGAAACTTCTGATGTGCGGAAAACACTGACAACGTCTAATTTAATTCAGGCTGTTGAAGCGCATCCGATCACTCCATTCCCACCCTGGCCTTTCTCTTTCCTGCCCTTGAATCTCCCCCTTCCACTTGGTCTGTTGACAGTGACGACTCGCCCCTCTGACGCCGAGTCCCCGAGCCGTTCAATTTCCTGTGCTTTATTAAAATTATTAAAACACAAAACCCAAGCACGGCAGTTATCTCTGTTGTTGATCCATACAGAGCAGAAACAGGCAAAGAAAAGAAAAAAATCACGTGACCTTGGATCCTATCAGCCCAGCACAGCGAAACAAAGACCGAGATGATTTTCTGGTTGAGGTTCACTTGGGCACTTGGAACGACGTCGCTTTGCAACAATGATTTCAGCCATGGCTTTCATTTACAGAGGGCACGCAGGATCTCTGTGGTTCTGGGGAGCCGGGGTGGGGGTGGGAGGGTTGCTTATGCACAGGACATTTGCTGTGTCAGCAAACATTTATGGAGCACTTACTGCGTGCCAAGCATGGCTCTAAGCACGTCACAGGACTTATCTTTCATCCTCCAAACCACCTGGTGGGGGTCGGGGGACACTATTATATTAGCCCCATGTCACAGATGAGGAACCTGCGGGGAGCAAACACCACTGCGAGAGGAGTGCTGACCTTCGGCCTATTCAGAGCGTCGTCTGCAAGAGCTGTGAGATTGCTTAGCACTGCAAGTGAGTGACTGAGTCTCAGCTCTTTGGTTCGTGATCACGTACAAGCAGGGACCAGGGTAGCATGGAATCCTGACCTCCGTGGTGTCCGCACTTGGTGGTCTGCTTTATTCCATTCCAAACGGGAGGTGCCACAGCAACTGGCTGTGATTAAGTTCTGATTCTGTCTCTTACAAGCTGCGTGACTAGCAGCAAAACCCTTTACTCCTCAGGCTAAAATTCCCTGATCTTGTGTGTGCATGCACATGCGTGTGCATGTGCACATGTGGATTCATGCATGTATGCATGCACCAACATGTTCGTGCACATGCACACACATGTGTGTCTTGACAGCATGTACAAGCAGGGCTCTGGAATCAGATTATCTGGATTTGAATCCTGGCTCAGCCACTCATCAGCCCACAACCTTGGGCAAATGACTTAACTTGTAGGTGCCTCAGTTTCTCCTTTGTCACATGGTGACAATATTAGCTCTCACCTCACGGGGTTGATGTGAGAATTAGATGAATTAGTCTGTGTGCAGCTCTTAGAAGGGACTGGCGCAGGGTTGGTGTAGGATGAATTTCACTTATTGTTGCCCATTGCTCACCAGGTGTCTCCTGCGTGTCCATGTCCAGCTCTGTGCAGGGCACAGTGGGTGTCAGAGGTGACAGCAATGTGAACCCTCCCCTGCCCTGGCAGCGCCATCCTCAGTGGAGGTGAGGAGCATCCTGGCCCCACCACTAACTAGCTGGGTGACCTTGGGCCAGGTGCATCATCTTCCGGTGCCTCGGCTTCTCCTCCAGAAAGTGGGGACGATAATCTTACTTATCCCACAGGGCTGCTGGGTGGATATGCACAAAATCCTCAACACAGTCAGTGCCGTGAGTGTACTAGCTGCTATTATTACCACTACTAGTGCCATTATTGTCTGTTCGTTTAGACTCATTCTAGAGGGACACTGGCCAGTACGCTGAGCTTGTTCCTGACTTGGGGACTTTACCCTTGCAGCCCCTCAGCTTGGGGGGCCTGTCCCCCAGATCTTCTGTTCCTTTTACGATAAGAGCCTGGAGGGACCATTGGAGGGTCTTAAGGGAGTGGTGTGCTCTGATTTTCCTAATAGACAAATAGACTTCAGCTGCTGTGTGCGGGATGGACGATGAGGGGTTGGTAGACCAGGTAACCAGCCGGGGCAGTTGCAGTCGTCCCGAGGGCAGAGAGACGACGGCAGCTCGGGGGCGGGGGCGGGGACGGTGGAGGGCAGAGAACAGAGAAGTGTGTGGACTCAGGATCAGCTCTGGAGGCAGAGCTGTAGGGCAGTGCTGATAGATTGGGTCCGGGGCTTGACAGAAAGGGAGGTGTCGAGCTTATCCAAATAGCCGTAGGTCAGCACAGGGAGACTCCATTACCACCGTTAAGCACTTTAGAGTTCAAAAAGCCCCGTCACATACATTGTTCTCATTTAATCATAGAAAGTCCACATGGAAGAGGCTTTAAGAGTCACCTAGTCCAACTGCTTAATTTGATGGAGGAGGAAACTGGAGCCAGAGCGCGAAGTGACTCACCCAAGGTCACCCAGAGAGTTAACTGCAGACTCCAGGTCGGGATGCAGCTCTCTGCTTTCCAAATCCGTGCTCTGCACACCATGGAATTTGGTTGGAAGACTCTTCCTCGCAGTGGCTTGCTTTCTTTTATTGTCTGCACAGTGGGGTGCTGTCACCTGCCTTAGGGACCACTCCTTGGACCACCCTCCCTGGCCCACACACCCTCCTTGTCCCTCGAAAGCTCAGATGGCTCCTCCACCAGGAATCCGGCCCTGTCTGCCCCAGGCAGAATCCATCGCTCCCTCCTCTCTGACTTAAACATATACATATTCTCCCACCCGGCAAACCCTATATTTAGGAATGTATCCCATGGAAACTAAGCTCCGCAGTACGGGAACATGTGTTGAAAGATATTTATTCTAGTGTGGATCATAGTGAGTCGATTATAGTTGAGCCGCTGAATCGGGAAGCGCCCTGAATATCCGTCAACAGGGGAAGGAGGATTCACGTGAAGCTTGCTTACACTGTGGCCTGTTGGACAGTCATTTCAAGATACTGAGATGGATTCTTAGCTATTGATTGGGAGGATGTCCACACCGTGGAGAGGGTTAAGAGAGCACAGTGAGGAGTATTTATGTAGTAAAAGTGCATTTTGGGAAAGAATCCCGAAGCCTCATAAAGAGAGGTCAGAAAACGCCTGCCAGCTCGTATCTGTCTGCGCGTGTCTGTGACTGTGTAGAAAGCCGTGGCAGGAGGCACATCTGGCTGTTCGCACTGGAGTGGGGCAGGGAAGGAGAAGGAGCCGGCGAGGAGGGGCAGAATTGAAAAGCAGGCCTGGCAGGATGCTGGGAGACAATCCGGACAATCAGAGCCTGCCCGTATGTGAAATTGACCACGTGCACAGAAATGCACGGAGTTGACAGGGCGTGGCTGCGTTGGCTATTCCTATCTTGACTTAGGTGGTTACCTTGACATAGTTTTGGTAATAAGGATAATACACAAGTAGACAAACAAACTGATAAATAGCAAAGGGTCCCCTTGGTGGAGACCCTTAAGACCTGCGCAGAAGGCATGATTGGCTTTGAGGGGTGTCTCGAGACAGAGGTACAACCGGAAACAAATGTGCGTGCAGCCCCCCAAACACCAGGAGGCTGATTCGCTCTGTAGGGGCAGGGTTTGGGGACTCTGTTCCTCCTTGCCAGGGTGGGGACAGCAGGGGGAGGCCTGAAGTAGCTGAGATGCTCTTGGATTGTCCGCCTCATTCCAGGCGGGCTGGAGAGCTAGCCAGGGAAAGGCTCCAGGGCAGGAGGAACTTCGGGTGGGGGCAACGGCAGGTTTCAGCCTCTGGGAATACGTGGCTATCCAAGGGGCCGTGGTTCTCAATGGGGGTGTTGCCCCCTAAGAGGTGACAGGGGTGCGCAGTGATGGGGGGAGTGTGCTATTGGCATTTGGGGTGGGAGCTGGGGATACTAGATGACCACAGTACATAGGACAGTCCCACCCCTTGCAGAATTCTCTTGTATCTTGCACTAGTTTCGAATGTCCCACTGGACGTTCAAGTAAGTAAGCCCTTGAACCATCACCCCCTAGCAGCAATGTGTCTCACAACATTTGAGGTGGCAAAGGGACATGCTTGTCACCAGCTGCATTTACAGCTTACTCAGTTCTTTAGTGCTCTTGTGCCAGAGCCTTTGCACATAGAAATATGCATTATTTGATTGCAAATTACTTTATGTTCGTTACTTTACTTACATTTCTCTTCTTATATTATAGTTAGGGCATTAAATTGAGTTTAAAAAAGGCACGTAGATAGGTTATATTATCTATGAATTACATTTCAAGAAATTATATTAGCGTGATAAAGATGGCATCGACTCTGATGGAGTCGAGAGCCACATTTCTAAAACGCAGCAACATCTTCTCTTTCCCCAGGGAAACTGCAACCTCATTTAGAGAGGCTTTTGAGCTTTTTTGTTAAATTGAGCCAGATTTTTTACCATGTAAGAGGATCTTTTCTTTCCTTCTTACCCATCGAGTCCTCCTTTGCCAAGATTCCCCTTAATGAGTCTGCTGGAGACCAGTGTGATTTTGATCATTACAACCTTGGGCCATATAAATTCTCCTGGAATTGTCCCCACCAATACAAGTATGACTGTCTGGCTCCGGTTTGCTGCAGACTCGGCTGGGGCTTCTGCCAAATTTAGGCCACTGCCTGGTGGGCAAATAATTTGTCCCTCCGTAGGAGACAGATCAATAACCAACAAACACTCACATTAAAAAGAAGAAAGGAAGAACCCTTAGTCATGCAAATCAGGGTGGGAGAGAGAGAAAGAAAAGGACCTCATTCGCATTCTGCAACTTCAGCCCATAGGCTGATTTCTATGAAAACACTCGGCCCAGAGCAGCAAACACTGGGCACAGTAATAAAGGTTTGTCCCAATCGGAGTAAACACCACCCGTTCCCAGGACACCAAGAAGCAGAAAATTAACCCGAGGTTAACTGGGCCATTGGCCATGGCACAATACAGGTCATCGTAGATGTGATATAGTTCCCTTCAATTGGAGGCTCAAACGGAGTGACCGGTTCTCAGAGCCGGGACAGTGACTTAGCGGCATGTGGGGGTCTCTTGGATACCAGGCCCGGAGCTGTCATTATTAATCATGGTGCCTCTGACGTCACTCAGTGTCTTTGTGATGCACAGTTACACGTTGTCCAAATACACACGAGGGGACTGGTGACTGTGTGTGGCTGTGACGTGCACGACCGCAGAACGGCGCACACAGATGCACACGCACGAGGACCGACTGACTCGCTGGGTGAGGGGCTCTGTTCCTGGGAGCTGCAGTCTCGTCCCTCCCCCTGAAGAGCATCTTGCTGTGCGCAGGTGTTCTCTACCTGTGCGGGTACTTGGGAGACTGCAGGGATAAACACACCCAAGTGTTCTAATTACGCATCATGCGTATGTTTTGACTTTTCATCTTTTACTTGGAGAGTAAGAAAACCAAATAGTCAGAGAAAAGGAGCCTCAGCAAACCGGCCCGATTTCATGTGGGCAGAACCAAAAGGAAATCAAAGGGGAGGGAAGCCCCCTCGGCGGCGTCTCCTGCACTCGCACAGGGAAGCCCCACAGGCTGTGACCTGGGTGGGGGATTCGTCAGCAGGTGTGCGCAGGTGTCCCACAGCCACACTTCCTGCTCCTTATTCTGAGACGCCCCAACCAGATGGCCTGATGCGGAAGAAGCAGCCGTTCCTGTGCAGGGTGGACCCTTCTCTGCCTGGAAAGGAGCTTGAAAGCTTGGCGATACTCCCAGATGTGCAGGCGCCGGGGCCGAGGGGGCCTGTCCACCCCCCACCCCTGGACTCACTGACCTTCCTTCTGTGCCACAGACGGTCAGGCTCATTCCCCACCCAGCCCTGTGCGGGGCTGCCCCTTCCCACCTTTCAGGGCTCTGCCAAGTGTCCCCTTCAGGGCCAGCGCCTCCCTGACCCCTTGCCCGTAGGAGACCCCTCTGCTCGGGAACTTCCTAGCATGTTCCCATTTCCTCTTCTCGGGACCACTCACCACCATCTGAAAGGACCTCGAGTACCTGTTGACTTGGGGACCCTCTCTCCCCCTCCCCACCCGAGCATGGGCTCCAAGAAGGGATTAGCCTGACTTACTGACCTGTGTCCCCAGCACCTGGCACAGAGGTGCTGCCCACCGTGGGATGTGGGATGACTCAGAGGTGAGCCTGGCATCTAAATCCTGGGCTCACAAGCTGGCACAGCCGTTCACGGGCACCTGACTGTGGGAGGGACACCTCCTCCCTGGGCCAAGGTTCTCTCCTCCGTAGGATGCGGCTAATTCCAGAATACTCATCACTCACAACTGTTAGGGGCTCAAAAACCAAGGTGACAGAAGTGACCATGTGCCAGTTGTTGGCCATGCCTGGGTGGAAGTCAAGGCGCGGCTGAGGAAGAGCACGATGCTGGCCCCCTGTCGAAGCACTCGGCGTGCGTGCGGAATGTTGGGTGATAGTGACCTCTCTCCTGTGAACACTCATTGGTGCTCATCACATGCCAGGCTCTGTCCTAAATGTTTCACATGAATCACCTTGTTTCATTCTCACCACCATATTCAGCTGTGATCGTCATCACCCCATTCTACAGATCAGGAAACCGAGGCACAGGGAGGGGAGGGCACATTGCTGTGGTCACACAGTGAGCAAACGGTGGAGCTGGAACTTGAGCCCAAGCAGCTGGGCTCCAGAATCCGTACTCTGCACGTCTGTACTACACGCCTGCCCCGGAAGGACGAGTGTGGAAAACAGTAAGATGGACTCCTGTGAGCGCCAAGGCGGGGTGGAAACGCATCCTGTTGGCTTATTTGTCAAATGAGGACTTCAGTGTCTGTGGGATCTGGACGAACCGTCCAAATGCGTTTTCAGAGCAGCGCTTTGTCTCCAAGAGAAAGTACGTGATCTCATGGTGGACAAGGTGGCGTTTTCCCTGGAGCGCATGACCCTGGCGCGTTTCAGCCGGGTTTGGAGCGCTGGCGCCTGCGTGGGCCCGGCTGGAAGCAGACATGGAAACGCCTGGACCCCCGCAGGGAGATGTTTTGTTTTAATTTCCCCTTGAGCTTGGCAGGGCCATGGTGGTCCTGTAGAGAGGCCATTTATCCTGGCAAACGTTTCTGAGCAGAATCGTCTCGCTGTCCTTCCAAGTCCCTTCTGCCTTTCGTATCGCCAGGGCAGCCGCCGCCCAGAGTGAAGCCCACCTTCTCCCCTGTGCTTCAGTCTGGGGTGGCCCCCACTCAGCTCGGGTCAAAAGGATGAAAAGAGAAGGGCTGGTATGACCTCCAGCTTGTGCCCTTCAGCAGGTGTCTCCTTCCTTCCCTCCCGGCTGCTGGCTGGAATTCCGGGCCACCTGGAGGGCAGCACGACCCAGGAAGGGAGGGGCCACAGGACAGGCTGTGCCCGGCCCCCGGCCCTTGGAGCTGCAGTTGTCAGGGAGGGGTGGGGGTGGGGCCGATGTGAGAACTCAGTTTAGGGTTTTAAGTTCGGTCTCTTTGCATCCCCTTCGCCCACCAGGACTTGATGCTCTTCTCTCCCCCCTTCCGTGAAAACGCCCCTGCCCGCCCGCCCCTGGGGTTAGAACCCCGCCCCCACCTTGCGCCCCTTCCACACCCCGTCCTCTGAGCCACCCGCAGCCCCTGCTCCAGGGAGGGACCAGCCCCCAGCCCGTGGCCCAGGAGTCTCTGAAGCAGCCTGGGGGTTCCCTCCCTGCCCCCTCCCGGCCTTGCGTGGCCTCCAATTCTGGACAGAAGCGTCAGAAAGGACCAGGTCACCCCCTTCCTGTCCTTTCAGACCGTTGGGCATGTTTACCTGGCACATGCATCGCGGTCGGTTTATTTTCAATTATAAAACGAATAGGCAAATACACGCTTATATTAGTAAAAATCACATGGAAAAGCACGGCAAAAACTGAAAAGTGAAATTCTTCCTCTCCCCTGGGCATTTTATTCCCTTGCAACTTCTGCCGTATTTCGACTCGCCAGTGGTCATGGCCGGCATGCTAGGTAACCCGTCTCCAGCGCTGTCATCTCCAGGTAACACACATCGGCTCTCTCGTGATGAGAAAGGGACGTTTTCGCGCCTTTGTGGCAGCCCACCTTTGCTTCGTCCTGAGGTGGATGATGAGCGTTTTCATTTCAAATTCTCCTGTCGGTCAACTTTGCAACTTCAATAATAGCTTAAGCCTCTCTCCCCCTTCCGCTCTGCTCCCACCTGAGCGCTGTGCACCCACGGCACTAGATGGGGACATTGGACCTCAGCGCTGTTCTCCGTCTGTCTCCAAATCCTCCTGCCCCGTCCCCCACTTCCACCGTGCACTCCTGACCGCGGTCTGTTATGTTGTCATTTTAAGTCATTGGCTTCATAAATTCACCTTCTCGTCCACAGCCACGCGGGGGCTTCTAGGCTTTGACCACGCGGGGATTCTGCCAGGGGAAAAGCAGCGGGTGCGGTTACGGCACCCGGGTCTCCTGGGCGTGGGACGCACCTCTGCCTGGACCGTGAGCCTTGTGAGGACAGTGGCCGTGTCCGTCCCTGTCACTGCACTCTTGCCAGTAGCAGCACAGGCCTGGCCCTTGGTCGCTGCTCCCTAAACACCTGCCGCACGAGCGAGAGGAGACCGAGTGGTGTTGAGGAGTCGAGAGACGATACTAGGGGACCCTCGTAAGGCTGTTGCTCCGCTGCCGTGACCTGCAAAAGCGATTTCATTTGGCTCAGTTTAATGTCCGTAAAGCCCGGAGCACAGAACTCGCCCCCAGGAGGCCTGTGATAAATGCTAACACTCCTTCTGCTCGCTTTTCGCTTTGACTGTGACTGCGACCTGGGGCTTCGGGATTGGCTTTGACGTAAATACACCAGCCTCAGAGAGCTGCTGGGATCTGACAGTCTTCCTCCAGAAAGTGGCAAAAACAGCACGGGAACCATTTGCAGACATGACTTTGGGGTGGTCGGAAGGATGACAACAGGGGCGCCCAGCATGGAAGGCGGGGAGCAGGGGTGAGGGAGGGGCCGAGGGAGTCACCAGCACCTGCCCTCCCCAGGCCAGGTCTCGGTGCCTCTGGGACTGTCCAGTGTCCTTGTTAAAGCAGCCGGGCCGAGGCTGGGGTCTCGTTCCAGCCCACACAGGAGGGAAGTGATAAACACAGCCACGGGCTCTGAGGGACTCCAGGCAGTGCCGGCCTCCGCTTGGGGGGATGCCACTCGGGACAAGACCCCAAAGGGGACAAGGCCCGTGAGCGATCCTTGCACTGTGTAGTGGGCGATGCTGCCAGAGGTGGACGTGCTCAGCGGGGAGGGCAGAGAGAGCACGCAGAGCCCACAGCCCCGCTCTCTCTTCCTCAAAGAAAGGCGAGAGGAGATGAGAACACGGAGCGAGCAGGCCACGCAGGACGGGCTGGCGGCTCCCGTGGGACCGTGGGGTCTCCTGCTTCTGCGACGTGCTCTGCGCTCTCTCTGCTCCCTGAGCTGGTTCCGGAGCCCGAGCCTGCTGCCAGGTTCCCCCTGGGTGTTGGAGGGCTGAGGGAGCTGTGGGGAAGGACAGGAACCTTCTCCAGCCTGGCCGCTGGGCAGGTCATGCCTCCTCCTCTCAGGCTGTCTGGAAAAGCAAATGGAATTGGAGAGTGGACTTCATTTTTCCTGATGGCTGGTGCAGCTCACCAGCAGAGCTGCTGTCTCCTCCAGAGGCTGAGTGAAGCCCTCCCGCCAGAGGGCCCGGACAGCCCCGCTGGCCCTGGCCCCCGCTGGCCTGCTTTCCTCCTGTGGCTGGTCCTGGGGTGGCCTTCCCCACTCTGTCGAGCCCTGCTCTGGGCACGGTCAGGCTCCCACCCAGGCCCAGCTGCCACCCCAACATCTATGCCCAGCCTTGCCTGCTCTGTGCCAGATGCTGTCCCTGCCAACCCCTCCCGGGCTCCCCTGGCCTCTGGCTTTGGGTCAGGATCAGTCAGTGGGGGACACCAGCGGAGGGGGCCGAGGAGTGACGAGGTGGGCCTTTTTCTTCCCTGTACCCCCTTTGGCACCCTGTCTCTCAGGGCACCTCTGTCCTTCCGTGACGATCGGTCTTGTGGGCAGCTATGTCCTCTCTTTGACCTGTTCTCCCCGGGGATGGTGACAGCTGTCTGCTGCTGCGAATCTGTGTGCCTCAGCCCCGATGTTTGTTCTGTAGCCCTGGCTGCCCCTCCGCAAAGCGTCCCCTCCTTCTTGTCATGTCTGAACCACGGGGGATGAATTCTGCTTACTGTTGGGACCCTAACCCTGATGCCTCTGAAGGTTTGGGGGCCTCTGATGTGAAGCCAGTTCTGTGCCCAAAACTTATAGAGCTGGTGGGAGAATGAGGGATTAAAGTAATAATTATTAATATTTAATCCACGATAAGAATTGTTAATAAAGCACATTTGTATGATTTCTTTTATTCTTGTGACATCATCCTTGAAAACTATGACGAGCACGTGTGATTATGCCAGTGGTGAAGACGAGTGTTATTAGTCAGTGTTCTTCAGAGAAACAGAACCAACAGGATGTGTGTGCGCGGGGGCGGGGGTGGGAGGAGAGAGAGATTTCGGGGGCTCCTGCAACTGCTGAGGCTTGGTAAGTCCACAGTCTGCAGGGTTGGCCTGGAGACCCGGGGAAGAGTTGCAGTTCCAGGTCAAAAGTCACGTGCTGGCAGAAACCCTTCTTGCTAGAGCCCTTGGAGCAGCTGCAACAGCAGAGTTTGACCCCCAGGCAAGGAGCTCGGGCTGCAGGTTTATTCTCCTTGAATCAAACCCCAGAAACAAAGGTGCCTACAATTCCCTCTGCAAGTAGGAACTTTCCATGTCTGCATCATGCAGGGCGTGATTGTATCACGTAGGTGTTAAAACAGACCAAAATGTGTTCTCCTGGCCAGAAGTGAGCAAAGCCAACCCCAGTTACGGTTCCCTGACAGCTCACTGAATTCGGCCAAAGAAAATGACCCCACGTGGTGTTGGGTGAGGCCACGGAGGACGATCTTGATGGAAAACAGCAGGCGCACACATCCTCTTGGTTTCTGGGCAGGGTGGAGGTTCAGCCCTTGTGGCTGCCGGATCCTCTCAGGGACAACTGAAAAAAGACCTGACTCAGGCTCCCCCGAGAGGGCGTTAGATGGGCTTGGCCTGTAGGCAGAGCTGGGTCTGAGCGCCCAGATGCCTCCCCGGGGCTCAGCCGGCCTCCACGTGTCCACCCCCTGCCATGGCAGCGGCTCCACCACAGGCTCCTGCACGGCCCAGCAGCTCCAGTTCCCCCGCAAGGTTCCCATGGCCCCCTGAAGCTCCAGCTTCACACTCTCAGGTTCAGATCCAGGGACGAGAGTGGCCCCTACGAAAGCCCCGAGAGTCACTCTGACGGGCCAGCGCAGGTCCCTTCTTCAGTGAGCCCACCGCTGTCCAGGGCTGGCGGGTGCTGGCTGGGCCAGGCCTGGCTTGTGCGTCCAACCCCGGGGCCTGGGGCTCAGGGTCAGCTCACCCCAAACACATGGATTGAGGGGGAAGGGGAATTCTCAAGTGACAATCAGGTTCTGTCACACAGAGGGCAGGCGGATGCTGGAGGAGGACACAAGAGATGCTCCCCCACAAAGGGCACTTGCGGGGTAACCCAGCCTCGCCCAGAGAGTCTTGAAGGAATCGGGTGGTGGGTGCGGAAGAAGTTCCACGAATTCTGGATTAAGTTCTGGGCGCTTCAGCAGACCTGGAATTTACAGCTGTGAAGGGGGTGCCGGGCAGGTGACAGCTCCATTGTGTCCACATCACAGACGAGTGAGCTGGGCGACCCCAGTTGCTGGGGAAACCAGGTCAAAGGTGAGTGGACTTCCAGGCCTGATGGTCAAGGATGAGGGCGCTGTTCCCATCCAGGGCTGCACTCAGCTGGAAGCACAGACGCGCAGGCACGTGGCTCCCTGAGCGGAGGTTTGCCTCGTTCCACGTCCACAGGGCCAGGGCGGGGGTCCAGGGCAGGTGCAGGGGCCGCAGGATGTCACCCGGGGCTCGGCTCCTTCTGTCTTTCTGCCGCCACCCTCAGCTTGTGCCTTCGCTTTCGTGGCCGCCGGTGCCTGCCAGGTGCTGCTGCCTCTCAGCCTCCCGTCTGCCTCTAGCCAGGAGAGGAGGAGGAGGGAGGAGCAAGAGGCTTAAATAGGAAACCACACTTTCCCAGAATCCCCGGCAGCCACCGCCTCCGCCCCATTGGCTAGAACTGTGTCACATGGGCTCAGCGGCCAGGGGCTGGACACCGCGTAGGGAGCGCGTGACCCTCAGGGCCCGTTAGTGACAGAGAAGGGCGCGTGGTTGACATCTGGAGTGTCTGTCACGGTCCTGTTTTCTGGCTAAGGATTTGTGTGTGTGCAGCTGTTTCCAATCAGAGGTGCGTAATTCACATCGCCCCAAACACACGTTCCTGCTCCTGAGTAATGAAGGCCACCAACCCCATGGTTCTGCCTGCAGATATTCCGCCTGGACCCCGGTGACTCCGAGGAAGCAGCATGTGTTTCAAATCCTGCAGATATTCTCCAAACCGCCACCGTCCTCGGAGTGCAGGGACC
>RJWJ010034328.1:0-17333 GCA_004363605.1 Indri indri | reverse complement strand
TAGGAAGAGCCACCAAAAGTGAAATGGCATACGTCAGAGGAGAGTGATTTAGCTGTTGTTGGACCACTTGACTGTGATTTGGGAGGAGTGTTCCAGAAGAAATTCAAAGTTTGGATGAATGCCCGAGAGTATGGATTTTAAGGTCTCTTCTTACCTTAATCTACATGATTCTAACCCTTAATTATCTCAGTTATCTCTCTCTCTCTCTCTCTCTCTCTCTCTCTCACACACACACACACACACACACACACACACACACTTCCCGAACTTCACTGAAGCCCACTGTCCACTGTCTCCTAAGGATACTGCATCTCCTCTCAACTGGGGCTGAAAGCTGTGTTTTCTGTCAAAGTCCAAATTCCCCACAATCAGGAGTAGAGCTAATGCAATAGCCTCCTGACTCCCTGGTGCCACTTGCAGACAAACGATTGCACTCTCTTTCATAAGCTGCTCCTTTGAGCAGTTGGCAATAAGCTCCCCTTCTCCCTCTGATGCTCTTAACCACGTGGTCAATCATTAAAGAATTTAGCACTCACAGTCTTCCTTTCACCCCATCCTGCCAATTCAGCATCACCCACATGCACCGCCAACACCTTGGCCAGCAGCCCCGCACTACCCGTACACTCCTTGATCCCTGCCATCAGTCCACCTCAAGTACCGCCTTCTGTCATCACACTACGAATCTGGTCTACAGTAGACACTGAACTCCAGATAATTCCACAATGACACATTCACACACCCTCCACCTTCAAATTCTTCCCTTTCCTGCCGCCTGCTGCAGTCTCCTCCCCACAACATGTCTCCCTACATCAAGCCATGAGATCTAGTGACACTTCCACTTTCCTTCTGTCCAGCAGCCTGACCAGCTCACCACACTTCTCTCCATCAGCACAACCGACGTCACCCCCGCCCCCATTTCAATCTCTGGCTCCTGGCTTCATATTTCATCTGGGCTACTCCAACTTACCCTAAGGTCTTATCTTAAATACCGCTTTCTTAGGAAGGACTATCTAGACTTCCAAGCTAGATGAGATTCCCCTGTTAACCCATCTTATTAGTTCTCTGTACTTTCTTCACTTTTCTTCAAACACAACAATTATCATATTGTGAATATGTCATTGTGAATTTAAACATAGAAGGGCTGTTTATCCTAGATTGTAAATTGGTTGAGGGCAGAGATCATGACTGTTTTACCCTCAACTATATGTCTCAACTAGCACCATGCCTGGCACGTAAAAGGTACTGCAGAAATACGTGAGGAGTGACACACACATAATTATACCCATACACACACATGCACTCATACACCGACACTAAGTTTTCTTCCAGTAAATGAGTATCTGTGTTATGTAAGCAATGTTAAATTAAAAAAAAAAAATTTCCATTTTTTCACAGCCTAACACCACAACTAATTACAGCTACTTTTTGAAAAATGCAATAACTTTATAAAGAGCTTCTTCTTGATTCTTAGGGTAGAAAGGTCTTATTCTCTGCTGAATATTCACCAGTTGAGAGGGACGCTTGCCAAGAGGCTCAGCATTTTCTGTGGCATAGTGACGAGAAGCAGCAGGGATAAAAGAATACATGGAGAAGAAAAGTAGTCAAAGTCCCCTGCAATTCAAAGATGCCAATGACAGTAGTGCCATCAGAGGCTGCGTAACAAAGGAAGGAGAAGGGAGATCTCAGTTTTATTGTAAACAGCGGAATTCTTTAAAGACAGCTCCATTAGCAATCGGATTTCAAAAATGGTGGAAACAGAAACACCCGCTTCTCATTCAGGGTAGGTGGCACCAGCATAATTTCTCTAGACTGGGAAAGTGTAGGAGTCTTACTCTGCTTCCCTTCCAACTACATCCCCCAACCAACACCAGATTCCACAAGGCCAACCTGCATCCCCCAACACATCACACCTTACTCTGTTCATAGCATCGTCAAGTGATATCTTCCTCTTATTCTTGGAAGCAGTCTGAAAGAAGAGGCAGATGGGAGAAGTTCACAAGTAGTTTGCACTCACCCCACCAAAAACATCAATTAACACCAATATATGTGGAGAAATGAATGACGGGAACCATCACAGCAATGTATTTCCTCATTACTCCTTCAACTGGCCAGGGCCAAACCAAGATGTATGAACAACCTGGGCAGCCGTACACTCTGGCATGCCTTTGCTATGTAAAGAAATCTTCAACACTGATTCAGAGAAGAGGCTGAGAATTGCATGGGGTGGGACCAGCAAGAGGCTAACTGGCAGGAGTACTCATCTGCATGACCAATGTCCTAAGCTTTAGCCCCAGAGTTGTGTGTCCTACTCAGAAGCCCTACAGGTCAGAGGACCCGTTCACCCTGGAGGCAGGGTATCCTATTCCTTTGCCATCTCAGCCCCAACCCTCAGGCAGTACCAGAGCACACTCCATTTACATAGAGTGCTCTCTTTGTCAGGAGCCATGGTAGATTTTTATCCAAATTTACAGACAATCTGGAGTTCAAAGGTTATATAATTAGCAGAAATAGCTGATTCTACACACTGCCAGGTAATAGAACCAAAAAATAAAAATATACCATTACATACAGGACCTATACACTGGTATAGGCCCAACAGCAAAATGATTTAAAGGAGTTTGCTTTGGTTTGGTTTTAATCAGTCAACTAAGGACTTCTTAATTCAGTCATTTTGGCAGGGTACAAACAAAATCTTTGGAACTACAACACATCTTAGATGCAATAAATGCCACTGCTGTTCACTCGGCAAGGAAGGTTACAAATAAATTTCCCAATACCCCAGCTGTAAAGAAGTGTTCTAACAAGATCTGTTTGTATGAAATCCAATCACTGGACTCAGGCATCTGATTTTACTCAGAGCAACAGACAAAAAGACAAGGCTTGGACTTTTTTATGTAACACTCGGCCACAGGTAGTCAGGGGAGGAAGGAGTGCAATGTAATTTGATCATGGATAAATTTGCAAGCAAAGGAGACTAAAAAAGAAAGGTTACGGTGACCCAGCGCTCACAGTTTACTTTTTAAAGTGGTGGGGAAAAGACATGGCAGAGCTTTCTATTTTAGTAAACTTTTGTTCTAAAATTTGAATTAAAAATAACAATACCTAATCATCTCTAAATTACTTAGACTAAAAACACCACCAAAGGCCTTACAGTGTTTTTTTTCAAAGAATTCATTCTCATCATTTCTTCCTTGGCCCTGAAAATGATGGCTTAAAAATAGCTTAATTTGCATCTTATTCCTTTCCTGCCTTTCTACAAATACATTTTGAAATGCTTACTTATGGGAAAGCTGTTGCATGCTTAGCTTTCATCATCTATGCAATCTCTCTACTTCCTTCACCTCAAACTGTCATGTTCTCTGTTTCCAGCTACATGAAGGACCACACAATAAGGAATATCTCTTGCTAAACATTGTGTTTAAAACATAGCTACTTGTATTTTTAAATACATAACTGATTTTTCAAGAAGAAAGATGCCAGAAGCAAGGAGAAGATTGAAAGGCAGATCTGGAAACATGGAGACAGCCCAAGGGCAGCTCTAAATATGACAAAATGGTGGTGTTATTTAAGACACCAATACAATGCCCCTGATGACATCTGCATTTGTAGCTAGCGTACCCAGGGTATTTCTCATATAGCGGCAAGCTTCTGGCTAATATATTATGTCTTCAAGTGAGGGTGAAGTCATGCTGGGCACTTAGTTGCTGAAATATCCACTATACTATAGTCAAGAATTGTATTTTTAAAGCATGCATGTATATAGCTTACATTGTTAAAAATCATTGTTTCAGAATAGAAAAAGTGCTATAAAATATTAGGTTGAACTGTATGAAGTTGCTGATGTTTTATAATTTTTAAGTGACAAAATTCTCAAATGGAAGTCTTGGGTCCAATAAGTTTGCTTTGCCCTATACAATTGACCGTGTCCTCAACAAGCCTGGAAGTCCTTTATGTACATCTTAGTTCCCTGATGTAAGTGTTGTTCTCCCAATTTATCAGAGCATCTCCCCTAGGAATCACCACTCCCTCAAATCCCTCTTCTCCTTGCCTTTGTTAGACATCCAGTCATTCAATTCCATTCAATTTCCTCTAGATGGATCAATGGGGAGACAAAAGGTATCCAGTCCATGAGTGCAGTTGAGGTTGTTGAAGGAGAGGCAGGAAGGAACATAGACCTCACTAGGGCAATTCAGGTGGAGCCACCTCTAAGATCATCGGGACTTTCATATTTCCAAGGATGATCAGCTCATGCTATGCAATGATTAGAGAGTCTCTATAACTTTCTCCGCTTTGGGTTGTTACATAAGTCCCCTTTCTGTCTAACCTTGGTGTGTGCAGGGCCCCAGAGAGGAAGTTATGGGAACAGGTAAAACTTCTTTCCATATTTATTTGTGTGGAATCTTCACTTTTCAACTACATACCAGATGTAGGGAAATTTTTTTTTCTCTAGGGCCATCTGTCATCTTGGAGCTAGGATAGACTCACATAATGATATAGTAGGAAAAAAAAGAAGTAAAGTGACCTGGGTTTAAATCCTGTCACCCACTGTTACTGATTGTGCTTCACTTCTCAACCTACAGTATCCTTGTTTCTAAAGTAGAACTTGGGAGCCATGTCTATCCATGTAAGCTCATTGTAAGAGTCAAGTAAAATAAAGTCTGTTAAGTATTTTGAGATTCCAAGGCACACCATGTGGTCAGGGAAATTTACATAGAGAACAGAGTTGGGATATCATGATGTTAGGAAAAAACAGAGAGAAAACCAGAGTAAGCCAAAGTTAGGAGCTCTAGAAGTTCAATTCCAGAAGTAATGTTTATTCAGACCACATCAAAGAATCTACTGAAATTGCAAATGCAGTCACCATACTTAAGGATAATGACAGCCAGTTCCTTAGACGTAGGTCTTCTGAGTCAATGGACACTTGCCGCGTCCAACAAGCTCCAGACTATCACCACCTTCTAGAAGCACCAGTGCTTGAAGGGGGAGCTCCCTGTGTACCCCATACACACATAGAGAAAAAGGGACAGTCAAGCTTTTCATGTGGGTAATCCCAGTCCCAAGACCTTTAAGGTCCCATTATGACCTGTAAGATTCGATTTGAAATATTTCAGTATTTCCTCGTATAGGAATCACCTTAACAAATATTTTTCATATTGAAAAAAAATTGAGTGATAACTGTGACTATTGGAGTATTGTCTTTATACAATAACTACATATGACAGGAGTGTAAGCTACCAGGGAATATAATTGTTCGAACTTTCAGCACGCAAATTTAATTTTTAAACTCAGTTTATCACGTGTCCACACTTTTCTTTGTGATAGTCTTATCCAAAGCTCCTGGAACAGATGAAAACTCCCTTATATAATATGAGGCTAGAAGGACACAGCTGCCCCAGACTTCTTAAATGTTGACCCTAAAGGGACTTCCGGTTACAGGTAGAATGCAGTTGGTTGCAGGAGAACACATCCCTGTTACCAACTAAAAAAAGACAAATTGATTGCAAAAAATCATATTTAAAGAGATCTGTGAATTGTGGAAACAAATAGAATTAAATGAACAAAAATTCCAGAGAGCAGAGAGTTCTCCCAAGGTGAGCTGTCTTTCACAGGTTGCTTCCCTGGGGCATTTCCTGATTCTAAGCACAAATCAGACCTGGTTCGTGCAGAAGCACCTGTAAGAGGAAAAAGAGAAACCAGCAAAGCTTTTGGCATTCATACAAGTGACCACAATGATTTGGAAGCAAAAGTATCCCTAAATGCTTGGCCGGTGTTCCCTACAGTACCTTTGCCAAATTCTGAGGCTGAGCACAAGGTTGGAGAGTTTCTGTAAAGTAGATTAAAACATCCAATAATCCCATAGTAACTGGGAGAGAAAGTTCCACTTGAGGAAAGGGGTCTGGCTCAGAAACAAGCCTGGCCTTCCCAAGATGTTTACCAAATTTGGGCGTAGTGTAAGGCAAGATGCTAAAGAACAAACAAATCTTCTACCATCCTTCAGAGCTTGCAGTCGAAAGTACATGAGAGACAGGACTGAGAAATAAAAGCAGAACTAGAAGCAAAGGGAGTCTTACTAAAATGTCAACTCAGTCTTGATCCAACTCAGTCTCCTTTGGATCGAGATCCTCAGTTTATCTGCCTCACAGGGGAAAAACGGAGCTGAGTCTGGTAGAAGCAGCATGACGCAGAGTTTCCACACTTGCTTTGTGCATAATATCTGGCATATGGCAACAAATTACTAACACAAAAAGAGGCAAGGAATTGTGATGGATTATCAAATGAAACAAACAATATAAGCAGATGCAAGGAAAAAAATGAATATTGTATTTAGCATCCAAGGACTATATTTTTTAAATGGATTTATGGGGTACATATGTTTTTTTGTTACATAGCTAAATGGTATAGTGGAGAAGTCTAGGCTTTTAGTGCACCTATCACCTGAATAGTGTACACTGCACCAGACAGGTAATTTTTCATCCTGTACCCTCATCTCAGCCTCCCCCTTCTAAGTCTCCAATGTCTTTTATACAAAGACTAAATTTTGGAATGTTACAGAAATTGCAAGATGATATAAACAAAAGTGATAAAAAAGATGTGGAATTTAATCAAAGAATTGGAATCTGTAAAAATTAATCATCCTAAGACTGAAAAATACAATATCTGAAACTAAGACCTCATTGGATGAGTTTAACAGCATAGCTGAAGATTGTTAAATGATCCCGAAGACAGATCAGCATAAAATATTTGACTGAAGCACAGAGAGAAAACAAAAGAACACACGTACCGATCACATGCTAGTCATTGTGCAAAACCCTGTACAGTCCTTATTATTAGAGTTACTGAAAAAGAAAGGAAGAACAGTGTAGGATAAATATATGAAGAAAACGTGATTAAGAATTTTCCAAAATTCTTAAGCCTAGCAACACTCACATTCAAGAATCTCAGCTAACTCAGGATAGATAGAAAGGAAACCATAATTAGGCATCTCACAACCAAACTGCTGAAGACAAAAGCCACTCTCTGATTCTAGAGGACTAGATGGTCAATGTGCCAAAGTCCTTATTTTAAACCCAAATGAAATGTGCTACAAATTACTTTTAATACTGCTAATTTAAAAGGGAAACTCAAAACAAAGAACACGTGAAAGATGAATAAACTGTCTTATCATTTGAAGATTTTTAGCTACTTTTCAAAACAAATAGAAACCATTGTTTCAAATTGTCCTCTAACCAAGATAAAGGAAAAACCAATTTCAAGAGGAACCTCCATGCCTGAAAAACATGAGTCAATTGGAACACGGAGAAAATAATTCAAAAGCAGTAAAGAATATTGTCTTAACTCCTTGTGTACTGACTTTAGAATGCACAGGTATCCACTCCAGAAAGCTTGGCTGAGGTTCTCACGATAACAGAGTAATACTGAATCAGGCACAAATTGGGGGTGGAATCAGAGGTAAAGATCCAACATTTATTTACTGAGCCCTTAACAGGTGCCAGGCATTATGCTGAACTCCTTACAAAGATCATCGTGGCTAGGAAATGAACTGTACATGGATCACACATGGGTGTGAAAATAAAGTCATTTATTAACTTGAACCTCCATAAAGCAAATCATTTCAGACAGCCCAGTATCTTCAAGTCCATTTCAACTCTTTTTTCCTTCTATTGAGAAATAAACATGCATTCTAGCTGCTGGCTGAGTGTTGGGAATCCCAGTGGAAGCAGCCTGGGTCCCCGCTTCGTCCCTTCCTCAGGCTCTGGCGCTGCTCCCCTCCCTATCCCCACACCTGGCTATGAAATGGGATGCAGTCCCCTGACTGTGTCCTTCTCTTCCAGGACACAAGTTCACTTCCTCGACTGTTTCCACTAATCATTTTGAGAAACAGGGATAATTAAAGGCATAAACATGAAGGGATTAAAAAACTCATCATATGCTTGCAGCCATGCCTCCTTACTCTACATCTGAAATTACAACGAAGCGCACTTGGGATTCTGCCCCCACTATCAGTCACCTAATTTATTTCTGGGTTCTATTCATTGATTAAATTGAATCCTGCTGATGTCGTGAAAATTTGGTGTTTCCTGGATCCAAGTTCTTAATTCACAACTCTGAGCCTCCCCAGAAAAGGTCTCTGCTGACTCTACCTATTGCTCTACTCTATTTCCTCCATAACATGGGAATCTCCAAGGTAAACGATTTAGTAGCGCTTGGTATCTCTCATTCCTCTGCCTCCTTGGAGGAAAGAGAAAAGAGAATTTGGAAGAAAAAGATTACCAAAGCCTAACAAAGTGAGATTTTTTTCCCCTTTGGACAGACCCATGTACCCATCTACCATAAATAAAGCTATACAACAAGAATTTTGCCATCTGTTAAGAAATTCCTGAGCACCTAGCTTTCGAAGCAATAATGCGTATCTCCCCTGCTTCCCTCAACTGAGTCATTATCTTTCCAAGCTAGACACATAGGAGCTATCTTTTCTTCCTTCTTTCTTCTTCACAGTTGGTCCAAGGTCATCACTCACTTCCCTACTTCTTCTATAGCCACGCACATCCTCACATTTTTTCTTTTTTACGTTGAATATATTTGCTAGTCATATGTTGTCACTCTTGAAGGATCTTCGAAGACACTGATACCAGTTGATGTTTCAAAGGTCGACTTTCTATACTGCTCTCTAATTTCATTTTAATGATTGTTCATTCTATTGTTTTAAGTTAATACTGTTCTTTCGTATCTTACATAACTTTCTTCCCATAAGGTAGAGTTTTTCCAGTAATTCCTGCTTAACTCTTTATAAACACAATAAGAGAGGCGAAGAAGGGGTACTATATATCTACCTTCCACTGCTTTTGCTTTGATGCCTGGCATTGAGCATGAAAAGCAAACAGAGAAGCACAGCAGTTAGCAACTTCCACCACTTTTCATCTCTTCTTCCCCATTATCGAATCTGTCTAAAGAAGACATCGCTCTGACTGCTGGGAGATGTCAGGCCTCAGAAAGGAAGTTTAAAATTATGTAAGAAATGAGATCAATGACCTCCATTTCCTTGCCTCCTTGGTAAATAATTTGTGGTTTTCTGAAACTGGAAGCATATTTTACAGTTCAAGCAGGCTTGGCAATAAATTGTCCCAAGGCTCATAAAAATGTGCACACAGGGTTTTGCAGACACCAAATTAAATAACTAAAGTGAGGTGAAACCAAAACAGAGCAGATGCACGTATGCACAGCAATATACCAGGCCCAGGACTGCAGACAGAGCCGTCTATCTTTTACTGTGTACCATAAATTCTAGAATATTAAACCATTCAGTGGTAGGTAAGTTGTTCAAGTTGCTCTTTTTTTAACCTCCAGAATGTTTCTAACACCAGTTTTGACTGCCATAATGAAAGACATGCTTAGGATTTGCAGCCTGAAACTTGAGAACAAATTGGGGCCCAGGAAAGCCATTGTCCTCCCCGTCTGCACTTGCTAAAGGAGGTGAGGACGGGGAGTCAGAGCTGGCAGTAAAGTGACTGTGAGGATAGGGCTGAGGAGAGCAAAGGCACACACTCCAGCACTGAGGAGAAAGAAAACAAACAAACTTGGGGATCCCAGCAGTCTACAAACCATAAGAAGAAATTGGCTCAAACTTAAATACTAAGCATTCACTTTTATTTCCCTTTCCAATAAAACATTAGGTCATCGTACCAAGACCCTGTTTATCAGGACATAGCCCCACTGTAAGTCAAGGAGTATCTCTCTGTATTATACAGAGTGAGAGAGAGAAAGAGAAAATAAAGAAAAATCAAAATATCCATGGCTAAATTTGAGAATAAATTTGTGTAAAGATCTTTTTTCCTAATTAAGAAGCTAATGAAGAAACAGGTACTGACAAAAACAAATACCAAGCGCGTTATTACACTTAAGATTTTCTCTTTTAATTTAGTTCATTATGACTGCTCATGAAATAAATTATTTGCCAGAATGCAGGCTCCTTGGGGGCCAGGAATGTTCAGACATTCATCAGTCTGTCCTTTGGCTCTAAAAGAAAGCTGTTTGCTCAATGTTTGCATGAACCAGTAACCAGCACAAGCGCAGTAGAAAAACAGGGAAATTTTAGGATAAAGGCTGTCTGGTGTTGGAAGTTGAATTGCATATCTGGAAGTCATCTCTTCCTTGAGTTGTGACTTTAAGGATGAGTGGACATTTCTGAAAAGGTACATGGTGGTTTCTTTGTAGTTTAGCACAGAGTCACTGGGGACTCAGTGTGTCCCAGACACAGGGAACAGTGTGGGAGGCAGAGGAATCTAAGGGGGTGAGGGCAGTAACAGCCAGCAGGGTGGTTCATGGTAACTGTTTGATCCAGCAGAAACTTTTTTAGAATTCTAAAAGACTGGTACTGTATTGCCTATTTAGTCATTTAAATCCTCATGGGTGGGCCGGGCGCGGTGGCTCACGCCTGTAATCCTAGCACTCTGGGAGGCCGAGGCAGGCGGATCGTTCTGAGCTCAGGAGTTCGAGACCAGCCTGAGCAAGAGCGAGACCCTGTCTCTACCAAAAAACATAGAAAGAAATTAATTGGACAGCTAAAAGTATATACAGAAAAAATTAGCCGGGCATGGTGGCGCATGCCTGTAGTCCCAGCTACTTGGGAGGCTGAGACAGTAGGATTGCTTGAGCCCAGGAGTTTGAGGTTGCTGTGAGCTAGGCTGATGCCACGGCACTCACCCCAGGCAAGAGAGTGAGACCCTGTCTCAAAAAAAAAAAAAAAAAAAATCCTCATGGGCCTTCCACTTGTTCAACCTGAACTTTAAATGACAAAAGAAGAAAAAAAAATGGGTGGAAGAGATTTGCTGGTGAATAACAGTCTCTTTATGAGCTTCCTTGAAAAATAAAACAAAATTAAAGTTAAAATAAAACAAAATTAAAAATTAGACTAATAATATTGACATCCCTCCCCACTCTCCACCCCCAACCTAGAAAAAAAAAATCAGCATTAAAGACCTGGATAGGGGGCAGCAGAGAGACTGAGTTTTCCTTTTGTGTTCTCTTTTCATCATTTCACTGCTTCATACTTTAATAATGTGTCCAAAGACTGATTCAACCTCTCTCTCCCACTTTAATAAAGGTTCATTAGTGGATTAGGAGAGATTTGAAACTGAGCCCAGTGGAGTCAGCAGAGACAAGTTCCAAACAGCCATCCAGGGCATTTTGAAAAACGCCAAGCCAGCAACCTGGAAAAGAGCCACCCATAAAACGTGGATGTGCTTGTGGATGTGAGCCCCACTGGACAGACAGAACAGCCCCACTGCTAGATGGGTAGGAGGGGCCACCTGACCCACTGAAAATGAGCAAGGCAAAGATTGCCATGTTCACTTCGAGCCAACCTTGACAAAATAAACACAGCCCATCAGCATGGAAAATATGGGGGAAACTGATGATCCACCACACATTATTGTAATACAAATAAGCAAGCAGGTACAGCCACTTGGCCTGTGCTGCTCTGGGAGCCCACTGCCCTCTTCGAAATCTTCAAGCTCTTCTCAATAGAAGTATGTCCCACAGTCCTACCCAGCCTGCAAAGATCAGTCACAGACGTTTGCAACAATGCAGATGCTTCACTCATGAATGTGTATCTCAGCTCCTTCTAAACCTTCTCTGGGGGTAAAACTAGGGAGGGAGTTATTGACTTCTTCCTTTTTCTCCTATTTCCACAGGTCCTTCCAAAATATTTCCAAAACCGATGACATATTTCAAATATGTAAGTAAAAATACTACAACTTCTGTTGATATTACCAATAATGATAGGCTAATATTTAAGATCTTCTGACTGTTTCTAAGAACTCTACAGCTGTTCAGCAGTTCGGTCATTTAATATTCAAAACAATCCTGTAGTACACTATAACCCACACTCTTGGTTGTCTGACTCAAGCCCCTTTTTCTACCAAATTCAAGCAACTGTGGCCAAGAGACAGGATTCGGGCCCATAGGTGAGATTCTGCTTGTTGGAACTTTGAGGAAAGGTTTGGTTTTCTGATATGAGGGCTGACCCAGCCAAAGTTCTCTCATTTCTCTCTCCCCTTCTTTCTGCATAAAAAGTAGAATCACACACACAGTGTGGCAGAGACAAAAGAGCCCCATTTCTCTGACACTACTGGCCAGCAGCACTTGCTGTCTGGACTGCTCTTTGTTTAAACTGCAGTAAATAACAAACAGTTGCTGTTACTTGCAGGCAAAGGTATTCCTATCAGGTGCTTTTAACTTTGCCATTTACAGATGAGGAAGCTGGGACACAACAAGGTGACATAATCTTTCCCAGATCGCCCAGATGGCGAGTGGAAAAGCTTCAGTTTAAACCCAGGCTGTCTTTCCCCAGAGACCATGTTATTAACCCACTATGGCATGCCACGATCCTCGTGGTAAGTGTTAGTTTAGAAATATGGACATTTTTAAATCACAATAAGGTGGGGCTTTTCCCTCATATTCAAAAATATACCCATTATCATGATTATTTTACTCAAGTTCTGTGTACAATTTTTCTTATCAGCCACGGATACCCAAAGACAAGCTCTGGGTCACCTCACCGCACCGTGCATCTCTGTTGCTGTCTCTCCCGGGGATGGCACCCGTCCTGCATCGAGGCAATGCTCTCCCTTAATTCTTTAATCTCAAATTCTTTTAATCTGTGGAACACACCAGTAAACCAAAAGTTCCCTAACTGTATTCATTTGTAGGACATGGAAGGAAGGAAGAAAGGGAGGGACAGAAACAGAGAAGGGAGGAGTGAAGGGAAGGGAAGAAAAGAAAACACTGTTATAACTAATTTTACCAGAATTGATACATTGTGTCGGGGTAACTTTTTAAAACTTTCTATTTGGAAATAATTTTGAAGTTACAAAAAGTTGCAAAAATAAAAATGTGTAAAGATCATCCATTTAGCCTTTATACAGATTCTGCTGTTGTTAACAGTTTACCCACTTGCTTTGCCAATTGATGATAGTTGATCAATAGATGAATTTATCATTCCGTCAGTTGCTCAATCAACAGATAATAGACAGATAATTTTGTTTCTGAATATGGTTCTTTACCACTAAATACTTCAGAGCATATCCTAAGTAAAGGGATATTCTTTTATACAACCACTGTATACTTATTAACTTCGTATGTTGATATTAATACAATGATTCTATCTAATCTACCAGTCATATTCTAATTTTGTCCATTGACCCAATAATGTCTTTTATTAAATTTTCTCCCTCCAGTGCAGAATGATCAGAGCTTCATAGTAAAAGCTCTTTTTGTTGTTGCTGCTGCTGTGGTAGTTGTTTACATATTAATTCAAATCTTTAGGGAATACTTTCAGCCTCTTGAATAGGGTCAACCATGAACAGCCCTTCTCAGGACTCAGACTTCCAAGAACAGTTCACTGTTGACCTAATCCCTTCCCTGTCTACCCTCTGTTTTATCCTTTCCACTCCCTTTTGTTGCAGGAATTAACAGAAGGTGATGCTGACTTTAGACCCAGGTAAGCTGGGCTCCTGTCTCAGTCCTCAGGCTTCAGGGGCCCAAACCGCCCCATTCCTCCCATGACACTTTCTAAGACCCCCATCCCAGCCCTCCAGTGCCTGGGTCTGGCTGGAGCTGGTGGTGTTGTCTGGGCAGGTTGCCTGGACCAGCTGGGGACTTGCATGTCCCACCTCCCTTTCTCCCCTTTAGCGTTCTTTCCAACCCACTGCCTTGTGCACAGGGTGGACCCGATGCTGAGGAGCTCCAGACCTCATGCCTGCAGGGTTGCCCTGGGGCCCTGAGGCCCTGGGGCTGAGCTCCAGTTCCAGCCTGGTGAGTGGCTCAGTTCTGCTGACTGGCACAGGATTGCTGTCATGGGACGGTGTGACATCGGGCTGCCAGAATGGTGCTGACATCCTGATTCTGAGTGAGTCTCGGTCACTTGGACACAGGATGAGTTCAGGACTCTGGGCTCCCAACAGCCCTCAGCTGACCCTTGAATCCGAGCTGCATGTGTGGCTCCCTGCATCCTCAGTCACCCCACATGCTGCCACCGGGGTGCTGCCTCTGGTCTACAGCGCCGGAGGAGGCAGGCCATCTTTACCCTGTGCACCCTGTTGCTGCTGGCACCCAGGGATGTCCCCTTATCCCTCCGCAGGCTCTGCACCGCAGTCCTCAGGGGCTGCTTCACCCATGTCCCCCAAGGGCTTTCTAGATTGCTGCTCTGCAGCACCTACAGGCCCTTCCAGTCCGTGTGCACTCTTGCCTCCAACAGATGTGTTGACTTTGTGCTCTCCCAGGTTAAGCTGAGCCAGATAAGGCTCAAGGATTCCTTGCATGAATGGGACCACTCTTCTTGCTCTGCCTGCAGGTCCCTCCCCTGTCCTCCCCGCTGGAGACAATGTGAGGAAACCAGGGGTGCAATCAACACAAAAAGAGACCACATTTTAGGAATGCTGTGATTACAGCCTGAAGAGTTCAAGAGAAGACATAGTCGAAAAATGTGTTGTTCTATATTTATAGCATAAAGTCCCAAATGATAAATTTAACATGGCCATAAAATAAATGCTTGCACACATTTTCCTGCATACTCTGTGCATTTGTGGTCATCTTCAAAAAAGCACAGAAACAACCTTTAAAAGAGCCATCGGAAGCTTGTGTTCACAGGCAGCAGGATGGATGAGGCAGCATCACGAGTAATGATGTAGCCAGCAGGAAACAAATGGCATCGAGGACCTTAGAGGAAAGAAGAGCTATAATGTTTCAGCACAGACAGGTTCTGACTAGCTATAGGACTTGAATGATAACAGCATCGTTACCTTTTTCTCACAGTGGGAGATAGGAAATTACCTGGGAACAGCACATTTGACGCTATATAAAGGGATGATTCCTGGATCTGAAGTGAAATAGATGGTGTCTGGATACCATGAAGAATCATCAAGTACTCTGGACAATGAACATATTGGTGCCTCTTCTCTACCCATCATTCTGTATCTTCCGTGATAAATTACTGAATATATAAAATTTGTAAATACGTGTTTACAAATTTTGCACTCAAGTATTTTTATAATAAATGGAATTGCTTATATAAACAGGGAATCCACAAAACACATTTGCCCAGGGCTCCACACACCCTATAGTGCTGGCCCTAAAGCAAGACGTGGAGTAGAGACATCTGTCACGTCCCAGTTCTGAAAAGTGCATGACAAAGGATGAGAGCATTACAAAGATGACTCTGAGATTTTTGTACATCTTGATCAATTCTCATTTCTTTTTAAGAATCCTGGATCTGGGTGACGGGCACACTTACAACCCCGACCCAAGCATAACAAAATCGATACACGTAACCAAAAACATTTGCACCCCCATAATATTTTGAAATAATAAATAAATAAAATACAATAACTCACCATTTAGATATCATGTTATGCAGGGGGGGAAGAATCATGGGAAGCGGAAAAATTACACCTGGAGAATTTGTCTAGAATACAATTCTCATTTTCTGTGACAGGCAGAAATGCCAATTGAAGCTTAAGGCCAGTGCAGGAGAGACTCTAACTTCAGCCCCAATGGGTAGAGTCCCCAAGGCCACATAAACACCCTTTGAACAAAGAAGAAAAAGCGGGGAAAACTTGGCTGTGCGACTGTACCACTTGAGGAAACGGCACATACGGGGACAGGCTGCCAGTGTAACTAGGAAATGAACTAGACAATGACATCACTGCAAGCTAAGAAGAAGGACAATTCACCATGACAGGATGGTTCTGTGGCAATGACTAGGGAGCCACCGTAGTCTTATTCAACATTAAAACAAAACTTGGAAAAGAAGTTGATCTGTTTTCACGACTGGTTGGGTCCTAGTCAACTGTTCTTTAGAAACTGCTTCATTTTCTCCAGGACTTTTTTTTTTTTCTTTTTTTAAAGTATTTACAGAGCTACAAATGTTTTTGGTTATAAGGATCGCTTTTGTAATGCTTGAGTTTGGATTATAAGTATGCCTGTCAACCAGACAGTATTCAAGAAAATGCAAACTAAGACCACAATGAAATAAGAGCCATTCTTACCCCAGTTAGAAGGGCTCTTATTAAAAAGTCCAAAACAATAGATGCTGGTGTGGATACAGAGAGAAAATAAAGCTTATACACTGTTGGTGGGACTGCAAATGAATACAATCTCTATGGAAAACAGTATGGAGATTCCTCAAAGAACTGGAAGTAGACCTACCATTTGATCCAGCAATCCCTCTACTGGCTGTTTACCCAAAGCAACTGCTTCATTTGTCTTCCACTCCTTTTGTGCTACACACACATTTTCTTTTCCCTCCATGTCTCCTGTTCTATACTATGAGAGTACAGCCCAGAGCGGTATGTTCTGTCCGTCATGAACAGCAACGCTTTGATGTTGGGAAGTGCTAACCTATGCACAATTCTGCTAATGTCAGTTGCATTGTTTTGAAGCATAGCTATCCCCTCCTTTGCTTTGTGATAATGATGCCCACTGGTATCTTCATTCAGTCTTCAAAAGAGCAGCAAGAATTGTATAACCCCAGAGCAACAGGAGCACAACCCACTGCTACTTCCTTTTTCTGGAGTCTTTTGCTCAGATCAAGCTACCACTTGCTGTATTCATATTCTGTCAGGAAGAATTACAAAAGTAAATAAGTTTTATTTGCATTAGAACTCTACCTTAGGCAATTATTGGAAACCGCAATTAATGCAGACAGAAGCACTGTGCAGTGACTTCAATATTTAGAAAGGCCAAGTTATGCTATCCTTCCTTTATTGAGTCAATCATACTCTTCTAAGGAGTTAGCAGTTTCTGTATTCCTGTCACTTAATTGGTAGTAAAGAATGCCTACAGCTTTTTTTTTTTTTTTTTTGCAAATTTCAGACGTGATAGGGAGAAGAACAAAAAATTGAAGAATATAAAAAGTAAGGTAAAAGGAGACTGCAAGAATGAGAGAAGAACACAGAAAAATAAAAGCACACCTGCTAGGATGGACCAGAGTACCACCAGGAATGGCCCATATATCAGAGAGAGACTCCTGGGATGCAGTTATCAGCCAGGTGCTGTATATCTTACATATGTAACTGGGGCAGCAACAGCAAGGCGTGTTTGGGAAATGAATTGGCTAATGAGGATTTGTCTGACTCAACGCATATGGAAGATTTCAAGCCCAATTGTTGTAAATCAGTACTATTTTTTGTTGTTGCATTTCAATGTCCCTCTTTAAATCAAAGTGAGGACAGTGGTACCGGGAAAAGGAAGCCTGGGTTCACCTAGCATAATACGCTTTGTTCCCAGCAAGTCTATCAACGTAACAATAATTGTGCCAAATGTCATAATACAAGCGC
>RJWJ010034327.1:0-17324 GCA_004363605.1 Indri indri | reverse complement strand
ACTACAGGCATGTGCCACCATGCCCGGCTAATTTTTTCTATATATATTTTTAGCTGTCCAATTAATTTCTTTCTATTTTTGGTAGAGACGGGGTCTCGCTCTTGCTCAGGCTGGTCTTGAACTCCTGAGCTCAGGACGATCCGCCCGCCTCGGCCTCCCAGAGTGCTAGGATTACAGGCGTGAGCCACCGCGCCCGGCCAGGGGACTTTTTGTTAAAGGCCATTCTCACTGGAGATAAGTGATATCTCATAGTGGTTCTGATTTGCACTTCCCTGATGATTAGAGATATTGAGCATTTTTTCATACTTTTTTTGGCCGTTATTCTGTCTTCTTTTGAAAAGTTTCTATATTTATGTCCTTTGCCCACTTTTTGATAGGGTTGTTTGATTTTTTTCTTGTTGATTTTCCTGAGTTCTAAGTAGATTCTAGTTATCAGCCCTTTATCAGATTTGTAGCATGCAAAAATTTTCTCCCATTCTGTAGGTTATCTGTTTGCCCTTATGACAGTTCCTTTGGCTGTGCAGAAGCTTTTTAATTTGATCAGGTCCCATTTATTTATTTTGGTTGTTGCTGTGATTGCCTTTGATGTCTTCTTCATAAATTCTTTGCCTAGGCCAATGTCTAGTAGAGTATTTCCAACATTTTCCTCTAGAATTCTAATAGTTTCACTCCTTAGGTTTAAATCTGTTACCCAGGGTGACTTGATTTTTGTGAGAGGTGAAAGGTATGGATTCTGATTCAGTCTTCTACATGTGGCTATCCAGTTTTCCCAGCACCATTTATTGAATAAGGATTGTTTTCTCCAGTGTATGTTTTTGTCTGCTTTGTCAACGATTAGGTGGCTATATGAGGATGGTTTTATATCTGGCTTCTCAGTTCTGTTCCACTGGTTAATGGCTCTGTTTTTGTGACAGTACCAAGCTGTTTTGATTACTACAGCCTTATAATAAAGTTTGAAGTCTGGTAAATTGATACCTCTCATTTTGTTTTTATTGCCTAGAATTGTTTTTGCTATACGGGGTCTTCTCTGGTTCCATACAAAGCATAAAATTAATTTATCTACATCTGTGAAGAATGATGTTGGTATTTTAATAGGGATTGCATTGAATCCGTAGATCACTTTAGGTCTTATAGACATTTTAACAATGCTGATCCTGCTGACCCACGAGCATTGTATGGTTTTCCACATGTTTACGTTCTCTATTTCCTTCCTCAATGTTTCATAGGTCTTTTAGTTCCTTAGTTAAATATATTTCTAGATACTTTATTTTCCTTGTTGCTATTGTGAAGGGAATTGAGTCTTTGATTTGGTTCTCAGTTTGACTGCTATTGGCACATATGAATGCCTCTGATTTGTGTGTATTGATTTTGTATCCTGAGACTTTACTGAATTCATTTATCAATTCCAGGAGTCTCTTGGTTGAATCCTTGGTGTTTCTAGGTATAGTATCATATCATCAGCAAATAGTGAGAATTTGATCT
Organism: Indri indri; assembly: GCA_004363605.1. Classification (NCBI taxonomy): domain Eukaryota; kingdom Metazoa; phylum Chordata; class Mammalia; order Primates; family Indriidae; genus Indri; species Indri indri. Next base: position 15,842 of record RJWJ010034327.1, on the reverse strand, counting down.
CTTCTGCCCCCAATTGGATGCCCTTAATTCTGCTCTCTTGCCTGATTGCTGTAGCCAGGACTTCCAGCACTATGTTGAATAAAAGTGGAGATAGTGGGCAAACTTGCCTGGTTCCAGTTCTAAGCGGGAATGTTTTCAATTTTTCCCCATTCAGTACGATGTTGGCTGTGGGTTTGTCACATATGGCTTATATCATTTTTAGGTAAGCCCCGTCTATGTGTATTTTGTTAAGCATTCTTATCATAAAAGCCTGTTGAATTTTTTCAAATGCTTTTTCTGCATATATTGAGAGATTATATGGTCTTTGTTTTTGTTTCTGTTTATGTGGTGAATTACATTTATAGATTTGTGTATGTTGAACCATCCCTGCATCTCTGGGATGAAGCCCACTTGGTGATGATGGATTATTTTCTTAATAAGCACCTGGATTTGGTTAGCTAGAATTTTGTTGAGAATTTTTGCATCTATATTCAGAAGGGATATTGGTCTGTAGAGTTCCTTTTTTGTTGAGTCCTTTCCTGGTTTTCGTATCAGGGTTATGATGGCTTCATAAAGTGTGTAGGGGAGGAATCCATCCTTCTCAATGTTGTGGAATAATTTCTGCAGAATAGGCACCAGTTCTTCTTTGTAGGTGTGGTAAAATTTGGGTGTGAAACCATCTGGTCTGGGACTTTTCTTTTTCAGAATGTTTTTTATTGCTGTTTCAATTTCAGTCCTTGATATTGGTGTGTTCAGGAATTCTATTTCTTGCTGGTTGAGCCTAGGGAGGCTATGTGTTTCTAAAAATTTGTCCATTTCCTCCACATTTTCCAGTTTGTGTGCATAAAGTTTTTTGTAATATTCATAAATTATATCTTGAATCTCCACGGCATCGGTTGTAACTTCTCCTTTTTTCTTCCTGATGGAGCTTATGAGAGATTTTTCTTTTCTGTTTTTCGTTAGTTTAGCCAAAGGTGTGTCAGTTTTGTTTATTATTTCAAAGAACCAACTTTTTGTTTTATTAATCTTCAGTATAATTTCCCCGTTGTCAATTTCATTTAGTTCTGATTTGATCTCATTAATTTCCCATCTTCTGCTGGGTTTGGGTTCGGTCTGTTCTTCTTTTTCCAGTTCTTTGAGTCGATTCATTAGGTTGTCTGTGCTCTTTTTGACTTTTGGATATAGGCATTTATGGAAATAAATTTCCTCTCAGGACTGCTTTGGCTGTGTCCCACAGATTTTGATAACTTGCGTCACCTTTGTCATTTAGTTCGAAGAATCTTTTGACTTCCATCTTTACTTCCTCGTTTATGAAGGAATCATTCAGCAGAACATCATTTAATTTCCATGACTTTGTGTAGAGATGAGAGTTTCTGTTGAGGTTGATTTCTATTTTTTTCCACTGTGATCTGAGAAGATACACGATATAATTTCTATTTTTTTAAATTTTTTGAGACATGCTTTGTGTCCTAGGATATGGTCAATCTTAGAGAATTTCCTATGAGCTAATGAGAAGAACACATATTCGGTGGTTTTTGGATAGAATGTCCTGTAGATGTCAGTCAGGAACATTTGTTCCAGAGTTCTGTTTAAGTCCATTATTTTTTTTGTTAATTTTCTGTTTGGAGGATCTGTCCTGTGCTGTCAGTGGGATGTTGAAGTCTCTGCCTATTATGGTGTTGCTGTCTATCAATTTATTTAGATCAAGTAGAGTTTGCTTTATGAATCTGGGTGCACCTAAGTTGGGTACATACATATTTAGAATTGTTATGTCTTCTTGTTGAACTGTACCCTTTACCATTATATAGTGACCCTCTGTGTCTTTTATTACTTTTGTTGATTTAAAAACTAAGTTATCTGAGATCAAAACTGCCACACCAGCCTTCTCTTGGCTTCCATTTGCTTGGAATATTGATTTCCACCCCTTTACCTTGAGTCTAAATGCATCCTTGCAGGTTAGATGCGTTTCCTGGAGACAGCAGATGCTAGGCTTGTTTTTCCTTATCCAATCAGCCAGCCTATGTCTCTTGAGAGGGGAGTTCAAGCCATTCACATTTATTGAGAGAACTGATTAGTGGGGTGAATTACTGTTCATTCTGTTGGCTTGCATTTTCTTGCTTTCCTTTCTTCTTGAGGCATTGTGGAATCTAGCCTTTTATCTTTAACTTTTGAGAGGTTTTACATTCGTGAGTGTTTATTTTACTGATCCTTGTGTAATTCTGTTTTGAGTACTTCTTGCAGAGCTGGTCTTGTCTTGGTGAATTACCTCAATCTTTGCTTATCTGAGAATGTCTTTACTTCCCCTTCATATATGAAACTTAGTTTTGCAGGGTACAAGATTCTAGGCTGGCCATTATTCTGTTTCAGAAGAGTGAGAATGGGGTCCTAGTCTCTTCTTGCTTGCAGGGTTTCAGTTGAGAATTCTGGAGTTATTCTGATGGGCTTTCCTTTGTATGTTACTTGTTTCTTTCACCTTACAGCTCATAGAAATGCCTCTTTAGTAGATATTTTGGTCAATCTGATGACTGCATGACGGGGTGTCTTCCTATTTTCTCCCTGGGGTCCGTTGAGCTTCTTGTACCTGCATATCTAGATTTTTAGCAAGACCTGGGAAATTCTCCTCTATTAATTCTTCAAATAGCTTATCCAGCCCTTGCATGTTTTCTTCTTCACCTTCCAGAATCCCTATCACCCTCAGGTTTGGTTTTTTCACATAATCCCACATTTGTTGTAGGCTTATTTCTCTTCTCTTAATTTTCTGCTCAATATCTGTGACTGACTTATTTAATTGGAAGGAGTTGTCTTCAATCTCTGAAATTCTTTCTTCTGTTTGATATACCCTTTTCTTGAGGCTTTCCACTGTGTTTTTCAGTTCCCTAAATAAGTCCGTCATTTCCAGGAGATCTGTTTGATTTTTGTTTAATATTTCAATTTCTGTAGTGAGTTTTTCTTCCAAGTCCTGGATTTTTTTGTGTGGTTTCTTTCTGTTGGTCATCCATTTTTTCTTGCATATCATTCAGTTTTCTTACAATCCATGTTTGAAATTCTTCTTCTGTCATTTTAGTGTTCTGAGGTTGGTTAATGTCAATTGCTAGAGAGCTATTGTTCCTCTTTGGGGGTGTGCTTTCCGTTTGAGTCCTCATACTTCCAGAGTTCTTTCGCTGGTTCCTTCCCATCTGGATCAGTTGTTCCTTCTTGCCTTTGGATTTTTGTTTGGATAATGACATGCCCTGTTTAGTCTCTGAGCCAGTAGGTTGTGTTTGTGGGTGAGATTTGACCACTTCCTTTATGATGAATTAGTAGATGCAGTAAAAGAGTGTGCAGAATGACCTCCCTGTCAGTAGGTTGCACTTGCTGGGAGGAGCAAGCTGCAGTGCTGTTTTTGGATCCTGTAACCAGCTCTTGTTCCTCTGGAGAGGCCCTGTTGTGCCTCAGGTGGTGGGTGGGGCCCTGGGACTTTGAGATGTGTCCTTATTCTCCATCTCAGTCAGGGCATGTCCGGGAGTGAGTCTGGGAGTGGCTGGGTTGGGTAAGCCTGCCCTCAGGCTCCACAATTGCTGTTAGCAGGGGTCAAAGTTCTGTTTTTTGCTGCTGTGCAAAGCTGCTGGAAGGGGCTGAAATGGATCCACTCAGCTGAAAGTCTGGGCTTGTGGGTTGGGGCTGTCCTAGACCCGCACTCTGGAGCAGGTCTCACTCCCCTCCACCCTCCCCCTCTTCGTGGCCTCTCCCAGGCCTCTACCAGCAAGCAGGACCTCAAGCTGATGGACCTCTCCTGGCTGTGTCGTGAGGCATGATATTCCCTACCCAGGATTGCAGCCTGAGCCAGGTGCACAGCCGTCTTTTGGGAGGAAGGTTGCTGCTCATGCACACTGATGTGCCCCTGAAGGTACACACTCCTCAGTAGGCTCTTTCACAGATCTCCCTTCTGTGTCCCAGGGCAGTGCGATCATGACCTGGGTGTATGGGGTCTGGTGTGCAGGCCTGTCCCCTGGGCCCCGGAGACCAATCCCTCACCCTGCTGGGGGGTGGGGGGGATGCTGGTCTCGAAGCACCTACAGGATGCCCAATCTGGATCTACTTCACTCCACTTCAGGATTTTCCCTGCTATCCTGGAGTCCCCAGGCAAGCAGCACCTGTGAGGGCTGTCGGGTAGGGAGTTCACAGACTGAGTACCCCTTACTCTGCTGTAGGGCCCCAAAAGGAAAGGTCCCATTCCTTGGAGATGCCTCCGTGTGATGGATAAATTGTCTCTCTGGGCACCCACGGGTAGGGAAGAGGAAGGAGAGAATGGAGCAATATGGCGTCTGCCGATAGGCTGAGGTCTGCACATGGGGATGTGACCTGAGTGAGCTGGGAGCCCAGCACCATGTCCACAAGAGGCCACTGCTCACTGGCGGCAGACCTCTTGGGCTGGTGTTGGCAGGTCTCTCCAACCACTCAGGAGTCCACCAACAGTCCGAGATGCAAGGGAGGAGAAAGTTATCTGCTTCACCTACCCTTGTCATTGGTCTCCAAACCTCTCGGGGACCTTACTCCTTCCAGTTCTCCTCCCCAACGTCTTCCCGTGGAGTCTCCTGTGGTTTCAAGCACCCTTTCTTCCGACACTCACCCGATCTATGTTTTTCTGCTAGCTTATTTTTTTCTCTTTCTTCTAAAATCTGTCTTTTTTGCACAAACACTCTGACTGGCGGCTTTTCTCGTCCACCATCTTGGCTCCTCCCCCAGAAATGAACTTTCAAGTGAAAGAAAGGCCCCAAGTTTTTGCAGGGGACTAGAAGGGAAATTAAAGAAAGAGAGAGATAAGAAAGAGTGGAGATCAGAGTTTGACAGGCACAGGATGTTAAATTATGCTGCTTCTCAACCATCCAGTCTGGAAAAGAGGGCTCTTACCTGTCACGGGAGATTAGTATAACAGAAGATCTTTGCTTAGTGTGTCTGCCACCGTTTCTCCAACACAGAACCCCTGATTGAGAGAGACCCAAGACCTCTGGGGGAGATAAGTGGAGCCCTGCCATGTAAGGACTGATCTGAGGGAAGCCAGGCTTGGGGACAATTATGAGCACCAAGAGACAACAAACGCATGAGTAAGGAAGTTAGTCTCTGGAGAAGACTCCAATTGTTCCAGCAGGGAGACTCCAAGCCAATAGTGTGTCTCCTGCTCTTCCTTGGCCTAACTTCCTCTTGGGGCTCCATGGGGCCTTTTTGTTCTGGGAAGGAAAGGGTACAACTGAAATCCCTGGACTACCTGTAGCCTAAAAAGCTCTGCCATGAATCCCTTCCCTCAAAAAACTGGACATGCAGAGGCAAGGGCCATTTCTGAAGATTGGAAGAAAGTCTCAGTAGGACAGAAGAAAGAGAATTGCTCAGTTCCAGACACTTGGAAGGTGGATAAATAATTATCCAGTGAATTTGGAACCAATTGTAGAAGTGACTGTGTTCAGTTTCAAAAAGCATGTGGATTTGTGAGATGAGTAAGCATCCCTAAACATTTTGAAATTATTTGTGTAGAAAATTTTTGGAATATAAGAAGGGACTCCTTGCTAATCAAAACTTTCAAACTTTAAACTATTTTTGTCTATGGACGGACCTCTGTCTTTAAAAGCAGAGACCTCCTTTACTTTTGCTTTGTGGTTCTCTAACCTCCATAATCCGCACGTTGACTTCTTTTCTTCTCATGAGTTATTACAAAGGAAAGAAATATACCCGGTTACTTGTCACATAGCAATACTGATTAGCTTGAAGCAACATATTGTAATAGAAATACTCCAAACATTGGTCAAAGATAAGGCCACAGATACTAACTGCCCAGATCACCAGATTGTCCCCAGGAGTCCCTATTTGTCACCGCAGTAAATTATAGAAAAGAATTCATCTTCCAATAAAGGGAAACAGAAGGCCATTTCTGGACTGCTATGATGGCCTAGCCCTAATTCTAACAGTCCCAGTGTCTTCACTGTTTGGGTCAGTTTTATCGTATCTTCAGTGATGGATAGATGCCCTCAAGATGGCCCCTGCCCACTTTGGCATACTGTGAAAACAGCTCTTCCAAGTGACAGCAAATTAGGGTGGACAGTAAAGCCAAGTATTGGCTGGCTCAATGCTGCAAAAGGCAAGCAATTAACTGCTGTTACTGTAACAGATGGGCATTCTACAGGGGGATACTAGGAAGGTTATAACCTGGAGGTTTGAGATTGCATATATCATTCTGAGAACAAGGAGTCCAGTGTAACAATTACTAAAACAGCAGAGTGAAATTTTAGGCCTTCTTAATTACAAATGTGTATGTAAACATGTGCATAGAGTCAGTATTTAAAAGTTATCTTTCAGGCTATTACAAAAGGCTGTTTCTTTAAATATGCTTATAGCTGTGACCATAGGCTGGCTGCACGAGTCCCAGACATAGTGATTCTACAAATATTTTGTACACAGACACACAGACACACAGACACACACACCATTCTTACATAGATACAAAGAGTGAAAGGAATGCATCAAAATGTGAAGAATCTTCTCTTGGGTGGTCAAATTATTATTGATTATTTTCTTATATAGTGTTGTAATTATCCAAATGTCCTTAAATGAGCACATAATTTTTTTTATTAAATGCCCTTCATGTAAGATTTAATATTAGTAAGAACAGTGTCTTCCTTCTCTCAAGAAGATTATAGTATAATAAAATAAATTTTAGTTCCGTAAAACATTACATTTGCTTGGGTACTTTCATCATAACCCAGGATCATAAGTGATTCCACTAATTTCTCTTTATAACAAAAACTTCTATCAGTAAAGCTTTGATCACATATAAGACCAGAAAGTTAAAATACTAATTTATACCTTTTAATTTGGAAAAAAAGGAAAAACCATCATTATCATTTCTTCTTGTGGAAAGTCTCAGGATAAAAACAGTCATCATTATGCAATAGAAATACAGTTGTCAGATTTATCAAGTAAAATTACAGGATTTCCTGTTAGAGTTGAATTTCTAATAATAAAAAAAAAAACATTCTGGTATCACCAGAGATTCCAAAATGCAAAATGGTCACTGAACACCAGGAAGATTCATAGCAAATAGGATATCTCCAAGACACATAGTCATCAACTTGGCCAAAGTCAAAATGAAGGAGAAAATTTTACAAGTAGCAAGACAAAAGAAAGAACTAACCTACAAAGGAAAACTCATCAGGTTAACAACACATTTCTCAGTGGAGCCCTTACAAGCCAGAAAGGATTGGGGCCTCATTTTCAGTCTTCTTAAACAGAACAACTTCCAACCAAAAATTTTGTATCCTACAAAAGTTAGTTTCATAAAAGATAGAGAAATAAAGACTTTTCCAGACAAACAAACTCTAAGGGAATTTGTCACTGCTAGATGTGTCCTACAGGAAATACTCAGGACTGCGTTATGCATGAAACAGCACAATAGATACCTACCAATCTAAAGACGCCTGAAAGTTAAATCTCACAGCTCTTATAAAACAATACCATAAGAGGGAAAACAAAACAACAAAATATCATCCAACATAATAAACAGAACAGTATACCACATACAAATACTAAAACTGAATGTAAACAGTCCTAAAGCCTTGCTTAAAAGACATAGACTGGCTGAATGGATGAAAAAAAATACAACCCAATTATTTGGTGTCTCCATGAAACACATCTAACTCACAAGGACTTATACAGACTGAAAGTGAGGGGATGGAAAAAATATTCCATGCAAATAGAAACCAAAATCAAGCAAGTGTAACCAATATCATATCAGATAAAATAGACTTTAAATCAATAATGGTGAAAAAAGACAAAGATGATCATTATATAACGGTAAAGGGAAGAATTCAACAAGAAGCCATAACAATCCTAAATATATATACTGCTAACACAGGAGCTCCCAGATTCATAAAGCAAATTCTACTAGATTTAAGCAAAGAAATAAATTGTAGCATTGTAAGTGCTGGGGACTTCAACACCTCACTAACAGAGGTAGACAAATTGTTGAAACAGAAAGTCAATAAAGAAACACTGGACTTAAACAAAATTCTAGAATGAATGGACCTAATAGACATTTACAGAATATTCTACCCCAAAACTACTGAATACAAAATCTTCTAATCAGCACATGGGACGTTGTCCAAGATGGATCATATCTTAAGCCACTAAACAAGTCTCAGCAAATAAAAAAAAAAAAATTGAAATCATACCATGTATCTTCTCAAACCACAAGGGAATAAAACTAGAAATCAATTCCAAGAGAAACACTCAAATCTACACAGTCATGGAAATTAAACAAACTGCTACTGAACAATCCTTGGGTCCATGATGAAATTAAGATGGAAATCAAAAGATTGCTTGAACAGAACAAAAAAGGGAAAACAAACTAACAAAATCTTTGGGATCCCGAAAAAATTCCTAAGTAGAAAGTTCATAGCCTTAAATTCCTACATCTAGAAGACAGAAGGATCACAAATTAACATTCTAATGTCACATCTCAAGGAACTAAAAAAAGAAAAGCAAATCAAGCCCAAAGCCAGCAGAAGAAAAGAAATAATAAAACTCAGAGCAGAATGAAATGAAATGAAAATAAAATAAATAAACAATCAACAAAACAAAGAGTCGGCTCTTTGAAAAGGTAAACAAAATCAATAGACAACTAGCCAGATTAACCAGAAATAGAAGTCTCTCAAGGACTCAAATAAACTCCATCAGAAATGAAATAGGACACATTACAACTGATACCACAGAAGTACAAAACATCGTCTGTGAATACTATGGAAATCTCTATGCACACAAACTAGAAAATGTACAGAAAATGAACAAATCCCAGGAAAGGCACAACCTCCAAAGCCTGCATAAGAAAAAAACATAAATCCTGAACAGACCAATAATAAGCAGCAAGATTCAATCAATAATAAAAAATCCCCCAATGACAAGAAAGCCCTGGACTGAATTCCCTGGAGGAATTTACAGTTTAATTCTACCAGACATACAAACAGCCGGTATATATCCTACGGAAATTATTGTATGAGATAGAGAAGGAGGAAATCCTCCCTAATTCATTATATGAAGCCATTATCACCTTTATACCAAGACAAGAATGGACACAACAGAAAAATAAATGATAGACCAATATCTATTATGAACATAGATGCAAAAATCCTCAACAAAATATTAACAAACTGAATTCAATAGCACAACAAAAAGATAATTCACAATGATCAACTGGGTATCATTGCAGGGATGCAAGAATGGTTTAACATACACAAATCAATAAACATGATTCCCTAAATAAACAGAAGGAAAAACAAAGACCAAATGATCATCTCAATAGACGCAGAAAAAGCATTCAATAAAATCCAGCACACTTTCATAATAAAAACCCTCAAAAAACTAGACATAGAAGGAACATACCTCAAAGTTATAAAAGCCACATATGACAAACTTGAAAGCATTTCCTCTAAGAACTGGAACGAGACAAAGGTGCCCACTGTCACCACTTCTATTCAACACAGTATTGGAAGTCCTAGCCAGAGCAACCAGGCAAAAGAAAAAAATAGAGGGTATCCAAATTGGTAAAGAGAAGGTGAAACTCTCCCTGTTTGCTGATGATATGATATTGTATCTAGAAAACCTAAAGAGTCCACCAAAAAAATTCCTGGAATTGATGAATAAATTCAGCAAAGTCTCAGGTTGCAAAATCAATGTACAGAAATTAGTACCATTTTTATATACTGACAATAGTCAAACTGACAGTCAAATCAAGGAATCAATACCATTCACAATAGCTACAGAGAAAATAAAATATCTAGGAAAATATTTAACCATGGAGGTGAAAGGAAGCCCTATTCAATAAATGGTGCTGAGAAAACTGGACAGCTACATGCAGAAGAATGAAACAAGAACCTTATCTCTTGCCATATACAAAAGTTAATTCAAGATGGATAAAAGACTTACATGTAAGGCATGAAACCATAAAAATTTTAGAAAAAAACATAGGAAAAACTCTTATAGACAATAGGCTATGGCACTGAATTTATGACTAAGACCCCAAAGGTAAATAAAGCAAAAAAAATAAATAAATAGTACTTAATTAAATTACAAAGCTTATGCACAGCAAATGAAATAATCAACAGAGTAAATAGATAATCTGCAGAATTGGAGAAAATATTCACAAACCGTATATTTGATAAAGAGCTAATATCCAGAATTATAAAGAACACAAATAAATCAGCAAGAAAAAAATGTATAACCCCATTAAAAAGTGGGCAAAATACATGAACAGAAGTTTTTCAAAAGAAGATAAATAGCCAACAAATATGAAAAACATGAAAAAATGCTCAGCATTACTAATCATTGGGGAAATGCAAAGTAAAATCACCTTAGCCTTGTCAGAATGGCCATTATTAAAAAATAAAAAAGCAATAGATTCTAGTGTGAATGCAGAGAGAAAGGAATACTTATACACTTTTAGTGGGACTACAAATTAGTGCAAGCCCTACGGAAAACAATATGGAGATTCCTCAAAGAAATAAACACAAACCAACCATTCGATCCAGTAATTCCACTACTGGTTATCTATCCAAAGGAAAAGAAGTCATTTTATTAAAAAGACATCTACACTTGAATGTTTATCACAGCACAATTCACAAATGCAAAGATGTAGAATCAACCTAAGTGCCCATCAATTCATGAGTGGATCAAGAAGATGTGGTGTATATACACCATGGAGTATTACTCAGCCATAAAAAGGAATGAAATAATGTAATTTGCAGCAACTTTGATGAAACTGCAGACTATTATTCTAAGTGAAGTAACTCAGGAATGGAAAAACAAACACCACGTGTACTTGCTAGTAATTGGGAGCTAAATGATGAGCACACATGGGCACAAAGAGATGTAAATAAACATCATTGTAACCCAGGAAGGGGGGAATGTGGGCAGTGGTGAGGGGTAAAAACTTACCTATCAGGTACAATGAACACTTGTGGTGATGAGCACACTTAAAAGCCCAGACTTAAGCATTGTCCAGGGTGTCCATATAAAACAAAACAAAACAAAACAAAACATGTCCCCTTTTATATTTTGAATTAAAAAAAATTAGTAAAAATTATTAGTGATAAAATGATATACAATAGTGCAAGTATAGAACTAAAAAAACTCCCCAATACCTTTAGTATATCTCATGCAGTATTTTATGTATTTTATCTGGTGATACCAAATGGAGAGAGTCCAAGATAAGAAACCTAGGAACTTACTTTTTAGCTCAAACTCTAGTCCCGGCCTGAGGATTTAGCCTTCAGTTTTCTGCATTAGCTAGGAGATCTGGCTACTGTCTGTCCTGATAGTCTATGCAAAGGCTTGGATGGCAAGAAAATGTTCTTATGAACTTCACTTGCTGGAGGGTTGTGAATAACTAAACCTTTTATTCCCTAGACTAGGATTGAGGACCCCGAGAATTTGAGGGCATAGGTTGTGAGATCTTTGTATTTGTTTCATTGATTTTATGTTTTTTAGTTTCATTTGTCTAATACATTTTAAAATCATCTAAGCAAGTTCTACTTTCAGTTAGTATCCAGACGGATGTAAAAAAAAAAAAAATCACCCCCAGTTTTTGAACAAAAAAAGCACAGGAAATATTTTAAACTTCTTTTAAAAATTTTTTGAAGAGCTGTGGATGCAAAGAAATTGGAAAGAAACTAAAACTCCTGAAGGCAAGCCTGTCCCAGGGGAGCAAGTTCTGGCACATGCATTCCACCACTACTGAGGTTGGCTGTAGGCATGGTCAAGGCATAGGCTGGCCAGGCAAAGACAGTTTCTGGGGTAAGGAGAAACCATCCAAACTACTGACAGACATATGCACAGGCAGATCAGCTCTGAGTCTAGAGAAAATGCAAAAGCAAAGATAATCCTCTCCCTAATAATACTGTAACCCAAGAATTTTGCTGGGGGCATATAGGGGTGCAGGTGCATATGGACTGGAAAGCAGAAAGAAATCATGAGCTCCCACTCTCTGAGTCTCATGGTCCTGTAGTGTCCAGATCTCAGCCTCAAGGTCTCCCAGTTTCAACAGGTGGACGTCTCTTGAGTCTTCCAGGTTTGCAACACAGTAGTCTCCAGCTCTCTCAGCTCTGAGGTGCAGCAGTCTCCCTGTGTTTGAGTCCAGAGCGCTACATGCAAAAGAGGCATGAGCTCACTCTCAAAGCATTTGAAGTGACAGGTGAGCTGAGTTTAAACAAAGATACATCTGAACACTTATTCACATAACCTTTTGTTAAAAATGAAGATAAACAAAGAAAGTAACTCCTGGTGCTTGAATTTCAAAGCCCTGCTACAGGTATTAAAGCCATAAAACTCTATGTAACCAGCTCAACCTCGGATCAGCTCCAATGGATCAGTCCTGACCTCTAGTTGCTGAACAGAGGGAAGGGTGTTCCCTAAAATAAGGAGAATATATCTATACTACATCTTACAAATCAGTAGAAACAAGCCAACAGATGAATCAGATTTTAGAATCAGCAGTTAAGTACTTTAAAATAACAATGAGATGAATATGTTTTAAAAAAATATAGAGAGAAAGATAAGTAAAGAAGAATTTTAGAAGAGATATGGAAACTATGTAGAATAACATACTAGAACTAAACATGCAATATCTGAAATAAAATTTCATTGTATCTGCCGGGAATTAGCTATGCCCAGCAAAAACAGGTCCCTTGGCGGCATCGTCACAAGAGATTTGGAAATAATAGGAAATAGAGAAATGATAGACAACAAAGAAATAACAGAGACACAGAGACAAAAAGCATAGTTTAAAAAGATGGGGGAGTCAGGGGTCCTCCAGCATTCCCATGAACTGTTAGGCCCTGAGTGAAGTCCCGCGTCAGTATTTATTGGTGTAGTGATTAGTTGCCAGTGGTTACAGATTTACATAATAACAGATAATTTGTTTAGGTTTTAAATCTCCCCAAAAGCTTTTAGAGATCCCTTAATTAACTCTATCTATGTGAGCTAACGGTTACAAAATTTCTCTAAGATAAACTTCTAAGTCCTAAGATAAAATTATCAATTAGCAGAAAGGCTAAACAGAAATATAGAGGCTATATACTTCTTTATCTAGTTTCTTGTTGATTGAGACAAGTGGTCAGGAGTGAAGCAGGAACTGTCCTTAAGGCTAATTGTCTCACAGCTGCAGGTGTCTGTCAGGTGGGCATTCTTTGATCAGTTCTCAACCTGTGACCACATGCCAAGCCTTGTCTTTCAAAAGCATCAAACAGGCCTCAGGTCTGAGAGATGGGCGTCACCATGCAAACACCCCTGATTGGTGAGATGGCCTCCTGAGGAAAGGCAGCTTTTGATCTGTGAACTAACATGTTCACATATTCCTTCAAGGTAAAGCCCTGCAAAACTCCTGAAATCGTTTATATCTTTATCTGCCAACATGTATGGGATTGACAACAGTTTGGACATAGAGAAATGAGGGTAAATGAACTTGAAGACAAGTCAATAGAAATCATTGAGACTGAAGTATTGGCTGAAAAAATATGTTTTAAAAAAATGAATAGAGCCTCAATGACCTGGGGACAGTGTCAAGAACTCTGAAATAGGTGTAACTGGAGCCCCAATAGGAGGAGAGAAAGATCAGAAAAATTATTTTTTTAAATGTTGGTTAAAATTTCTTAAAATTTGATCAAATACAGCAATCCAGACAAACTGTAAGTTCAGTATACTTTAAACAGGATAAATACAAATGAAATGACATATAGGAACAGTACAGTTAAATGACTTAAAAACAATGATATAAAGAAAATTTACAAAGAAGCCAAACAGAAAGAAACATTAGATACAGGGCAATAATATTTGAGAAAATGCTGAACTTCTCATTCAAAGCAATGAAAGACCAAAAACATTGAAACAACTTTAAAGTTCTGAGGAAAATAAAAACCTATCAACCTAAAATTCAATATCCAGTGATAAAAAGTTTCAACAATGAAGGTGAAATGTTCAGATAAATGAAAGCAGAGAGATTTTGTTGCTAGTACACCTGTATTATAAGACATGCTAAAGGAAGTTTCTCAAGTTAGATATAAACTGAAAAGGGATACCAGGTGGAAACTTGGATCTACAGAAAGAAATAAAGAATGCTGAAGAAAGTAAGTATGTGAGAAAATAGAAATATTACTTTTATTTTTAGGAAAAATTTAACTGTTCAAAGTCAATAAAAAAAACCTATGTGTTGTGGGGTTTATAACATGCAGAAGTAATACATATTACAATGACAGCATAAAGAACAGGATAGAATACACATGAAATTATGTTGTGAAGTTTTATTATTCACAAAGTGCAATAACATTGATCAAGGTGGACTGTGATAAGTTAAGGATCAATATTTTAATCCATATAAAATCAAAAGCAATACACATATAGCCAGAATACACATAAGAAATAAAATAATAAAAACACCCAATTAACAAAAAAGAACGAACAAAGAACACAGAGGACAAATATACAAATAGCAAGATGGTAGAGGGAAACCCAGTGATACTGACAATTATAGTGGACTAACTACTTTAAATAAAAGGCAGAGATTTTTATTTAAAACACAAGAAATAAGGGGCATGGATGCTCGGACCATAGGTTGGCCAGGTTGGCCTTTCCCACTTTATGCTCTGGGAAATGGCAGGAATTATAAGGCATGAATTTTAAATATAAAGGTGTATAGACAAAGTGAATGAATGGGAAAAGGTATACAATACAAAGAGGAAACACAATAAAATTGGTGTGAATATATTAATATCAAACGAAATAGAATTTTAGAAGGGAAGTGTAGGCGGATATAAAGAGAATCATTTCATAATGATAAAAAGGTCAGATAATCAAGAAGTCCTGACAATCCTAAATGTGTACGAATATTTCTAAAATACATGAAGTGAAAATAGTACAAAAGATATTCAGAGTAAATTCTCAGGCATAGTTGGAGATTTCAATGTCTAGCTCTCAATATATCATAAAAAATGTAAACAAAAATCAGTAAGAATATAAAAGATATAAGTAATATTATTAACCAATATTGACACTTGTAGAACACTACACATAACATCTGCAGGGTACACAACCTTTTCCAAAGGCTCACGGAATATCGACCAAGATGGAATACAATGGGCCACGAAACCAGTCTTAATCATTTCAAAGGGTTAAAGTCATAAATATTATGTTCTCTAACCACATTTAAATTAAATTCAAAATAAATGTCAGTAATTATAAAATATCTAGAAAATCTCCAAATATTTGGAGATTTTACAGCAGACATTAAATAAGAAATGGGTCAAAGAAAAAAAATTCCCAGAAACATTAAAAGTATTTTTAACTGAATATTGAGAAGTCAAAATATCAACGTTTATGGAATGCACATAGAGTAGTCCTTAAAGTAAAACTAATAGCTGTAAATGGTTACATTTCAAAAGAAGAGTATAAAATTAATTACCTGAGCTTCCAATATAAAGAAACTAGAAGAAACGGGTAAGATTTATCCAATAAAATCAATGAAATAGAAAACAAACTATTTAGCACATCAACAGAGCCCAACTTAGGTTTTTCTGAAAAGAATAATGAAATTTCAAGAAAATAGAGAGAAAATATAAATTAACAATAAGATGATGAAATCAAAAAGACAACTACAGAATTTTCAAATATTGAGAGGATAACAAAAATATATTATGAACAGTACATGAAAACAATTTGACAGCTTAGAAAAAATGACCAAATTTCTTGAAAATATCGCTTACCAAAGAAATAGAAATTCCGAATTATTATACGTTTACTTTTAAAATTGAATTTATAATTAAACATTTACTCCCAAGGAAACCTCCACATCC
>RJWJ010034326.1:0-17300 GCA_004363605.1 Indri indri | reverse complement strand
ACACAGCCATGTAAGCATACAAAAGAATAGATATCAGGGCAGAAAGAAAGCTTTCAGGAGGAAAAGGAAATGAACTTATCATGTTCCAGAGCAACTGAAGCACAGCATATGAGAAGGAAAGTAGTAGGACACTGGATGGATGGGGAGGCAGGGAGCCCCGTTAGGAGAATACTCAAGTATTCCATGAGAAATGACGGTGTCTGGGACTCAGACCACAGTTGTGGAGATGCCAGGAAGTAACTAGATTCAGGGTCTCTTCTAGAGGTAGAACTGATAGCACTCCCTGGTGGATTAAATTTGGGATATGAGAGAATGAGAGGTGTCAAGAATGACTACTAGACTTTGATCTGAGCAGGTGGATGGATAGTAATGCCATTTACTAATATGAAAAAAGTATATTTGGGGGTGAGGGACAAAAATCAATTGTTCAGTTCTTCAACATTGTATTTGAGACATCTGACAGACATCTCAGCAGAAGCTGTTGAGAAAACAAATCTGAGCTAAGAAGAAAGTTAAGAATAAGACAAGGTGGCTATTGTCTCTCCGCTCCAAGCCCACCTCACTTGGCTCTGTGAGGCTGGGACTGGTTTTCTATAAATTATATTTTCCATACCATCTTACGTCTGGCTTTCTGTTTAGGTTTTATTTGTTATTTTTTGTTTTATTTTAAGGATATTGAAAATAAGGAGAAAGGGATAAAGGACTTCCTTCATGTTTTCCAGTTTTACTCCAGCGTTATTCTAGGAGCAACAGATGTGGCCTCCACATCAAGCTTCTTCTGCAATGGAAACATCCACTGCCTCACACCCTCAGAGGTACCAGAGAGCCTAGGCCTCACCTTCTCAGAGCCAGAGAACCAGACACTTCTCTCTCTCAATCTCTCTCTCTCTCTCTCTCTCTCTCTCTCTCTCTCTCTCTCTCTCTTTCTCTCTCTCTCTCAGCCTAAGCACAAATAGACCTTGCCCCTCTCAGCAGTCTGAGGAGCCACTGGGCAGAGGCCCTAGGAGCTCCAAGCACACCCCAGTCCATAAGCACAAGCCCTCCAAGCTCCCAGTTTCTGGTAACATGCCCTCTTTTCTAAGCGTAGTTGTTCCTTCCTACAGTTATAAATTTCTGAGATACCAGAGCTTCCCTTTTTTACTCTTTGAGTCTTACGTGTGCACATAATTCCCTGAAATTAAATTCTCTTTCTTTGAAATTCTAAATGCGATTTCTGTTTGCCTGACAAGGCCCTGACTGATCCAGGAGATAGGTAGATGATAGCTACAGATAGATAAATAGACAGATAAACATATTTTTTCTTTTCTTTCAAAAATGATGGTCTATTATCCCTGAATTGGCTGTTTAAACTAACAAAAGAAAGCCTTAGATCGCTGATCTAGTCCTTTTAAGTAAAAAGACTAACAACGAATTATCTGTATTACCTATTCACATTTCATTGCTCTAATTTTTTTTGTTTGTCAATGACTATATATCACAGCAGTTTGCTGTTCAGTATGAAAATTCCTCTTCCCCTTGCAAGAGAGTTTTTCTGCTTTTTATATCTGCAATTTTGGATACAGAGCAGAAGAGATAGGACTCATTCAGGTAATTAATTAAAAGTGTCTTAAGCGATGTTTTTTTACCCATAATAAAAATACAATATCTAAATGGTTGTAACTTACAGCAGTGAACCACATTTGTCACTGAAAAATAAGAAGAATGCAAGATCTAGGAAGAAATAACATTTGGCACTTTAAATACTTTTCAAGTTCCACTTAAGAAACCATTGCAATCATCATTAGTGTAATAAAAAAATTAAAATCTACATTAGCATACAACACATGCCCACAGTAGAAAGTATAAAGAATGCATAATTAAAATATAAATGACAAATTTAAAATAATTTTTTCAGGGTTTAATTATTGAAATAGTCCTGAAACATGATTTTTTAAATCTTTTCTTCCGACTGATTTATAGACATACATACATACATATATGCATAAAAAAGGATACTAAAATTCTAATATAACACTTATTTTTTTTCATTGTTAACATTCTCTACCCTGTAGGATTATGCTCAGATAACTTTAAAGTACATTCATAATATATTCAAGTTTTTAAAATTATCATCACTCTTCTCTTTTAATAAGAGATTGAGTGGAGAGTTAGGTGATTTGAGAGTCACAAACAATTGGAGTAGAAACACAGGTGTTGCCAAACATTGGTGGTGCAAAACATCATTTTTTATTAGTATCACCTGCAGCCCTATGAGTGCTATTACTTTCTAGTAAGCAAATATTTTTCAATTAATCCCATATTGGATCATACCTCTGTCAATGTTTGTAATTAAGGTGAGCAGTTTGCTTTTGGCCCCAGGACACACTGTTAGAAATAAAATGTGCATCTTCCATTCTGCCTTGGGGAAGCATTTAGACATGTGCACATTCTACATAGTCTTCCCCACATTGCTAAGGACAGCATCATCTTGTCTTGTCTTTTGGCAGCTCTAGGGTAATATATAAAGCTGGTTGGTATTGAGTTATAGAACACCAATTGGAAACATCTCAAGAAAATGTTCTCAAATATAATTCACTTTTTTTGGAAATAGGGATTATCATTTCTTCCAAAATGTGATTTAATTATGCACTTACATAAAATGTCATCATCCTAGTACACTTGACATTTTAATACATATTCTATTCCTGTCATCTATATCAATGACAAATGACAGAATAAAGGCCTAGTTAAAAATTATATCATTTGAGAAATTTTATGTAATTATGGGCAATTAGAATTCGTAAAACATTCAAATGAATTTAGCTTTTCTTTTAAAAATGAGTAAGCTCACAAGAAGGGTTATGTAAGCACCGAACACTCAGTCTACCAATCAAGAGGCATGGTAAGGAGAGCCAGGCACGGGACTGGGGCAGGGCACCACCACCACCTTGTCTTTGACCTTGGATGAGCACCTCATCCTCCCCAAGTTTGTTTGTTCATCACAAAGACTAGAGGGCTAAATTAGAAGTCTAATAAGATTCTTCCAAGCAACAAATTTACCATCTCTTAATATTTATTGAGTGCCCATATGTCCAGGAGTCACTAGACGCTATAAGGAATCTAGACATAGCTCTTAACTTGAGAAGCTTATAGTCTATTTTTGTAAGACATAGAAAAAACATTTCAAACATAATAATAAGCAATGAAGAAACAATTAACAGGTTATTTATCAAGGAATGTGTGGCAGCTAACCAGTGTTACAGGAACTGAGGAAAGGGGAAATAATGGAAAACTCTACACTTATGTTTAATAAGAATATCCAGAGATTCTCTTCAGGTTAACTACAACGTGCTTTCCTTAGGAAACCTACAATCAGATGAAATTATATACAACTGAATATATATGACTGCAAACTTTCTATGTAACTAGTTAATGACTTATTTTACCACATGATTTCCATTCCTATTTCATTTTGTCACTGTCAACTCTTCTACTAAGCTTTGAATCCCTAAACTTTTGGAATTGTTTTTAATCTTTGGTCCAGGAAGTCACTCAATATTACCCAGCAACAGAGTGGGGTGAATGCAGAATGCAGGTTTTCTGGCTATTAGTTCAAATCTTCCCTATGCTAATTGCCTCTACTGCAACTCTTGGGTGAGCTTCCTCTCAGCGAAAAATACAGGCAGTGAGAAACCTTAGTGATCATCTAGTTCTATTTCTCTCCACTACCTACAGACATACCCTTTAACAATGGCAGAATGACCTGGTCCAGTGCTGTAAAGTCACTACTTAGTGCAGTGATAATGCATGTCTTACCACACCTGATTAAAACAAATCCTAGGTCCCCTTAAAACAGATACATATTAGCTTTCTGTTTCCTGATCCTACTCAAGGAATGGACATCTATCTTTAAACTTAAGCATTTCCAATTATGACTCCTGGAATTCTTTCCTGCCTAGTGAAATGACAACCAAGATATATTAATTTATCTATGGCCTGACTTTCTGCCCTGTCCCTTTTTCAGTGTATAAATTCAGGCTTGCGGGGAGCCAATATTTGCAAATGGTTTTGTTATATCTCAAGTCCTTTCTCTTTTTGGCCCAATATTCCAGCCTACCTTATAGCTTTTGGGGTGTGTGTGTGTGTGTGTGTGTGTGTGTGTGTGTGTGTGTGTGTGTTCTGGAATGAGTAAAACTTGATTTTGGTCTCAAGTCTAGAAACTTCTATGTATTAGGTCATTAAGTATGAAATGTCTGATTTCCTTAAGTACTAAGTTTGACAATTGATATCTCTGACATTTCACTTGGACACTTCTTGAGTTTTTTTGTTGTTGTTGTTTTTCTCTTATTGTGACGGTACATTCTCAGTTTTTCAAATTCATGTTTTGGCTTGTGATTATCTATCAATTTTTTTTAGAGCAATTTTTGTGAACCCATGGATAAGTCAAAAATTCGTGTTATTTTTGAACATGAGTTTCATCATGGAAACAATGCAGTGCAAACAGCTTGAAATATCACCCAAGTGTTTGGGAAGGATATGGCTAATGAACACACAGTACATCAATGATTTGAGAAGTTCCATTCTAGTGATTTTAATTTTGAAAGTGAGCCATGTGGGTGACCTGAAACCAAGGTGGATAATGATGAGCTGAAACCAGAAGTAGAAGTGAATCCTTCTCAACCTATGCCTGAATTAGCAGCAAGGTTTGATGTTACTATCCCAACAATTATTGGAGCATTTGAAACAAATCGGCAAGGTAAAGAACCTGGACAGATGGGTACTTCATGAATTAAACAAGCAGCAGAAGAGCAATTGTCTCAAAGTTTGCCTTTCTTTGTTGTTGTGACATAAAGGTGAACTATTTCTATACTGTATTGTTACATGTGATGAAAATGGATTCTTTTTGACAATTGCAAGAATCTAGCACAATGGCTGGATAAAGAGGATGTGCCAAAACACAGTCCAAAAGCAAATATTCATCAAAAAAAAAGCTAATCGTGTCTATTTGGTGGCCCAGTGCTAGTATTATCCACTATAGCTTCATGAAACGTGGTCAATCAATTACAGTGGATGTCTACTGCAACCAATTGGACAAAACGATGAGGATGTTTGCAATTAAGCAGCTGAGATTGTCCAATAAAAACAAACATACTCTTGCAAGACCACATGTTGCGAAAAACAATGCTGCTCAAACTACAGAGGCTGGACTTGGAACTATCTGACATCCACCATATTCACCAGACCTTGCACCAACTGACTACCACTTCTTCCAGGCTTTGGACCACTTCTTGCAAGGAAAAATATTCAATTCTCAACAAGCTGTGGAAAACGCCTCTTGTGATTTCATTGCTACTCACTCTCTAGGTTTTTTCACTGTTGTCATAGACAAGCTACCTTTAAGATGGCAAAATGTGTCCATAGTTTAGGTGCATACTTTGATTAATTGTACTATTTCTTTTTTGAGATATGATAAACTAAACTTTTGATTCAAAATCAGACATTTCACATTTAATGACCTAATAGTTATTCCAGAACCATCATCTTGCCAAATCTAACCTATAAACACACCCAAACATGAAAAGACACAATTGTCTTAACAGAGAGAGAACAATAGATTAAGAAAGATTTGATTTTAAAAATGATTATGATACTATCTGCAGTTCTTAGACAAATTTTTTAGCCTCCCTGAGCCTCAATTTTTATCGGCAGAGTGGAAATAATAATAATGTCTATATCACAGAGTAGTTATAAAGATTAAATGAGAGAACATGCTAAGTGCCTGATATGTAATATGACCTAAAAATGGTAGCTATTTTTGCTGTGAATTTTATTGTGATTATAAAGATGGTGATGTTGGTAGTAGTGGTTATTATTTTAAAAATAAAAAAAGGAAATATCCAAAAATAACTTTAGAAGCACCTTTAAAATGTTCGTATCTGTCACCCTAGAAAAATATGGCTCAATATTTTGTTTCAAAATAATGTATTTTTTTACATATCACCATGTATATTTAAAAACAAGTCCAACTATTTAAACGTCTTCTTATTGGACCAAACTTAGTTTTTAAAAGAATAAACACTCATTCATCAGATGTACACATTGAATGTGCATTTGTTTAAAATATGCATACCTGAAAATATATAACACAAATAAATATTAAGTGTGTGTTTGTGTAACTTTACATAGCTTAATTTTTCTCACGTTTTGCCATTTGATCCTTACAAAAATCTAATGATATAAGCACAAAAAGAGTGATACAGATATAAAAGCATTATTATCACTATTTTACACATGAAGAAACTGAGGAAGGGAAAAGTAATTAAAATTAATAGAATGCCTAACTTCAGATATAAATGATTTCTACAATAACCCTGACAACCTCACTAAAATTATTCTTGTCAAGGACATTTAATAACTCCAAATTACCAAATTCAGCATTCAATTCTTTGTCTTTATTTTGCAAAAGCATTTGATAAAGTTGATCTCTTCCTCCTTCTTAAAATACTTTCTTCACTTAGCTTCTTTGACATTGGATTACCTGATTTTTGCTCGTCCCTCCGTAACTGCTCCTTCTTGGCCTCCTTTTTGCTGGATGCAGTTCCTCTTCCTCATGTTAAAATTATGGAGCAACTCACAGTCTTCTCTTCTCTCTCTGTGCTTTTTCCTCATAACACAACAGTTCCATTGCCTTAAATGCCTTCTAAATATCGACAACACCCAGATTTGCATGGCAGCTGCAGCCCTGAAACCCATGCGCTCCAGACTTGGATATTTCCTACTTACAGTTCATCTCCACGAATGACTTACAGACATCTCAAAACTTACCCAAAACAAATATATTTATTTCTGACCCCAACTCTAACACAATCTCTTCTCCCAATCTTCTTCATCTCTAAAATGGCTCCCATCATCCAGCCAAAGTCAGAAGTAAATTCCTCATCTTTCCTAACTTCGCAAAGCCAATCTCTCAGAAAATCTTACCTGCTCACACTACAAAATACATCTCCAATCTACAACTTGGTTTTCCACAGCTGCCTGTCAAGCTCAGGTTTCATTATTTCTTACCTGAAGAGCAGAAATAGTTTTTTTAACTAGTGTCCCAGCTTCTGTTCTTGCTCACCCACATTCCATTCCCTACAAAACAGCCAGTGTAATCTTTATAAAACATACAGGGACTGTGTCACTGATCTGCTTAAACTTTCTATGGGCTTCCCATTATGCACAGAATACAACTGAACTCATTATCACGCCCCAAATGCCCCTACATAACAGTTTCTTTCCTACCTCTCTAATCACTTCTGAGATGATGCTCTCACTCGTTTATGACATTCCAACCTCACTGCACACTTTTCTCTGTTCCTTGATCTTCTCGAGATTATTCTACCTTGGGGATTTGGAATCCTATCACCCCATAAGTTCGAATGATTGGATCTCTCTCATTATTCAGGTCTTTGCTCAAATGTATACTCAGGACAAGGAAGAGTCCATAAATGTGGACTGAATCAATGGAAAGAATGAATGAAATGTCACCTTCTCTGAGTGAACTTCCCTACAGTATCTGAAGTACACCCACCTAAGTACCCAACTCAGTCATTCTCTAGCATCATTCTGTTTTATTTTTTTCATAGAACTTATCCCTCTTTGGCATTATTTATTATATTTTTGGATTAACTGTTGATTATCTGCATAAAACACAAGAACGAAGTACCATGAAAACAAGAATCTCCCCTGTGTTGTGTTCCACTGTGTTCCCAGTGCTGGAACAGTGCCCAGCTTTGAATAAGATCTCAGTGACAGACATTTTGTTGAATGAATAAAGAGCAAATGTATACATGAGTTATCTCCATTTTACAGATGAGGAAAACAAGGCTCACAAAAGTTAAATAAATTTCCTATCCCATAGGTTATATAGATTAGTGGCTGAACCAGCATTCCAAGTGCAAACTGTTGGACTCCAAATTCCATTCTGTTTTTCATATGCCATAACAGATGACAACTTAATGTCCAGACGAGATTTTGGAGACTCATTTCCCCCTGCTCCTCCCCTAAGCATAACTATAAACCCTGGAAATAACAAAAAAGGTGACCAAAGAGAAACTCTGAAAGTTGATAAGAGGGAGGCAAAGTGCTTTGAGACCCCAGGACTAAAAAAATAACACAAGAGGGCATTTTCCATGCCCTCCCTTCTCAATGGACACAAGAAGACAATCCTGGTTTCCTTACCCCGAACCTAGTAACAGGAGGCGGCCGAGAAAGGCTCATTACTTCCCCCAGATGGAAAAGGGAAGTCCCTCTGACAATGCCAGGTGAGCCCAGCACCACTGGTAAGGGGGTGGGTAGAGAACCCCACTAAAAATAAGCAGCCAGGGAAAGTGCTCTCCTTTCACTCAGGGCCCAAGACTCCCCATCTCCATCAAGAGGTGTGGGGCTGCTGGTGACACTGGCAAGTGGGATCTTGCCACAAACCCACCTGGCCTGGGAAGCTGCATGTTTCCTGCAGGCTGAGACTCCTCTACCCAGAGACACTGGCTCCCCAGCTTCAGGGAACCCCCTGTGCCTCCTACGTCAGCACTGGCAGGGACCAGTAAAGACCACATCAGCACCTGATGAAAGTGCAGCAAGATCAAAATAACATTGCAAACACTCTGAAAATTAAGTTGTTTTGGGAACTACATACAACCCAAAACTATAGGGTGGACCCTGTGTTTTAATTACCTGTACTTAAACAGGTAATTAGCTGCTAAGCACAAGATTTAAATAGGATCCAGGGTCCCTTATCATAATAGGTGAAATGTCCAGGCCAGGATACAATAAAAAAATAACCCATCATGCCAAAAATCAAGAAATCACAACTTGGATGAGAAATTCAATCAACCGATGCTAACAATAAGATGAATCAGACATTGGAATTATTTGACAAGGATTTTAAAGCAGCCATCATAAAACTGTTTTAACAATCAGTTACGAATTCTCTTGAAACAAATGAAAGAAAAAAAAACAGAAAATCTCAGCAAAGAAATGAAAACAATAACAACAATGGGAATCATAGAACTAAAAAATACAATAATAGAAATAATGAACTTGCTGTATGGTCTCAATAGTGGTAGAGATGACAGAGAACTGACTCAGTAAACCTGAGGAACGATGCATAGAATTTACTCAGTCTGAAAAAGAGAGAGAAAATAGACTGGGAAAGAAAAAATGAACAGAGACTCAGAGACCTCTAGGATAATAATAGAAAGATCCAACATTCATAACATAAGAGTTCCAGAAGGCAAGGAAAAAGAGAGTAAGGCTAAAAAGGTCTTTCAAGATACACTGGCTGAACACTTCTCAAATTTGGCAAAAGACACAAACCCACAAATTAAGAAGCTAAGTGCACCTTAAACAGTATAAACCTAAAAAAAAAAAAAAAAAAAATCCTTCCAAGGTTCATCATAATTAAATATCTGAAAACCCAAGAAAAGAAAAAAGCCTTGAAAGCCTTCAGAGAAAATTAATGTATCACTTATAGAAGAATATCTATTTTCATGACAGTGGATTTCTCATAGGAAACCATAGAGGCTGGAACGAAGTAGCTAAATTTCAATATTATGATTTTTTCCAATAAACAAAAAGAGCTGTTAGCCATTACCAAATAAAGAAAAAAATCTCTGGTGTTACTTACCTAGAAGCAAACTAGATCAAGTTTCAGTGTGAGAAGCAGCTCTGTGCAGATAAATGCCTTAAGGTCCATTGGAGGCATCTCTTTGAGGGATTTTCTGGGTCTTCTCTAAGTGAATTCCTTATTTGAAACATAGCCTACATTTTAAGACAAATGATCCTAAGAAGGCTTTCTAAATTTTAAAAAATCTGTCCAGCCATTTTTACTAGATGCAATAACCGTCAGAGAGAAATCTAATTTTATTTATATCGATTGTCGAAATAGCAAATTTAAGCTTGGCATTCAATGCATTTTATAGACATGCTCAGTTTCATTGTTGCACTAAAACCTTAAGCTTAGGCTTACCAGGCATTGCTTCAAAAAAAAAAAAAAAAGAAAGAAAAGATAGAAAAACAGTCACACTGAAGCATGCACAGTATTTATTTTTGTGAATATACATCAAATATAGTTCTCAGGCTTTCTTATAAGAGTAAAATCCCACTGAACAACTGCAAATGTTCAGCATTTAAATGGTAGGAAGCTATAAGGAAAGACTGAGGAGGAAATAAGATTGCTGATTATAGCTTCTTTAAAAGTTACTGCCATTATTTGACCTTGGCATTTCATTTTATTTAAAATATGCTTGTTTCATATACACAAAAATTTTTTGAAATGAATATTAGGCAGTTAATCAGTCTTTTGAGGAGCAAAGGCAGTCTTTTAAGTGTGTAAGGTATTCCAGCTTTGCCTCTGATAGTATATCCTCGATGAAATGTAACTGGAAAATGGATTTTCTTATCATCCATGAAAAAGTATAAACTTAATCTGGTTTCTATTTCTTTATCTCAATACCCTGTTAATTGACACTTTGCCTCACCTAATGAAAAACCACCCTCTCCACAATCACAACTATTAGAATCTTATTTTGGCCTTGTCAAGACTAACAGACAGCAAGTTAAAGCTTAAACACTGATAGGCGAAAATCTTCTCATCCAAAAGCCAGTAAAAATCTTCAGTATCCTGACTGAATACATATCTATTATTCTTTATACCTAACTTCAAGAGGATTTAGAATGACAGATAACAAGATTCAAGAAAGCCTTAATGCACTTTAATTCTAGCTTTGAAAGTATTAGGTACTGTGATTTTTTTCCCCTAAAATGTATTTAAATACAGAAAAGGATCTAAAGGTAAGTTATAGAGACTTCTTAAAGTATACCATTTACTTCCTTTTCTAAAATAATTCAATTTGTCCACCATCCATGAAAAATATTATAAGCCCAAAGATATGATTTAGTATATGAAAATCCCATATCCAAGAAAGTCTACACTCAAAATATAGAGTATATTTACCAGCATATAGCTGATCATAACTCTGTACTAGCAGCCAAAAGCAAAGTAAACCCAGGAACAAGTGAGTCTACAAGTTTCTTAAATTCCTAACACTACTTTATTAAATACCAGAAAACTCTGATACTTGTAGTCATATAAGGGTTCTATTAGTGATTAGAGAACTTACTAAATAACATATGACTCATCCATATGATGGAGTATTTCACAGATATTACAAATCAGGTCCTATATATATAGGGGTAGGAAAACACTTATTCTACAT
Organism: Indri indri; assembly: GCA_004363605.1. Taxonomy (NCBI): domain Eukaryota; kingdom Metazoa; phylum Chordata; class Mammalia; order Primates; family Indriidae; genus Indri; species Indri indri. The sequence goes on along the minus strand of RJWJ010034326.1, from coordinate 6,063 downwards.
TTTTAAAGAGAACATATTATGTAATTTTAATTCTAAACATATACAGTCAACTAATTTTTGACAAGGGCACCAAGAGGAGGCAATTAGGAAGGGCTTGTCTCTTTAATAAATGGTGCTGAGAAAACTGGATTTCCAAATGCAAAAGAATAAAATTGGACCCTTGACCTTACACCATACACAAAAGCAACTCAAAATGTATGAAAGACCTATATACAAGACCCAAAGCCATAAGAAGAAAATGCAGGAGAAAAGTTCCTTGACATTGGCCTTTGGCAATAATATTTTGAACAGCACAACGAAACCTCAAGCTATAAAAGAAAAATAAATAAATGGAACTATATCACACTAAAAAGCTTCTGTACAGCAAAGGAAACAATCAAAAAAAATGGAAAGGCAGCTTACAGAATGGGAGAAAATATTTGCAAACCATATATCTGGTAGGGGTTAATGTCCACAATTTATAAAGAACTCACACAACTCGATAGCAGAAAAACAAATAAACAGATTAAAGAATGGGCAAAAGATCTGATAGACATTTCTTCAAAGAAGACATAAAAATGCTCAACAAGTATATGAGAAGGTGCTCAAAATCACCAATCATCAGGGAAATGCAAATCAAAACTACATCACCTCACACCTGTTAGAATGGCTATTATCAAAAAGACAAAAGATAAATATTGGTAAGAATGTGGAGAAAGGGAACCCTCATACACTGTTGGTGGGAATGTAGATTGGTACGTGATTATGGAAAATATTATGAAGGCTCCTAAAGAAATTACCCCTGTCAGAATGCCATTATTAAAAAGTTAAAAAACAATAGATGCTGGCACAATGCAACATTTATATATATATATAAAAGATGAATTATCATATATATAAAGATGAATTATCATCATATATATAAAAGATGAATTATCAGTCTTTAAAAAAGGAGATCCTGCCATTTGCTATACCATGGGTGAGTCTGGAGAACATTATACTAAGTGAAATCAGCCAGACAGAGAAAGAAAAACACTGCATGATCTCATGTATATGTGGAATCTAAAACAACAAAAACGACAACAACAACAACAAAAACTCAAATCCACAGAGACAGAGAATAAAACAATTATGGATGGGGAGGTGAAATGCGGAGATATGTCAAAAAATACAAATTAGCAGATATGTAGAACGAACAAGCCTAGCAATTTAATGCACAACATGAGCACTACAATTAATAATATTCTATTCAGAATTTTTGCTAAAAGAGTAAATTTTTAGGTGCTCTTGACACACACAATAGGTAACTATGTGAGATAATGGATATGTTAATTTGCTTGACTACAGTAATCATTTCTCTATTTATATGTGTATCAAAACATCGTGTTGAATACCTTAAACATATACAACAATTTTTTTAAATGAGTTACAGAGATGGATGATGGTGATGAATGCATATTATGAATGTATTTAACACCACTAAACAGCACACTTAAAATGGTTAAGATGGTAAATTTTATGTTACTTATATTTTAATAAATAATACACAATAAAAAAATTGGAAAAAAAGAAATTGTATTCCTAGCAACATTCAGATTTGTATATATCTCTCTCATTCTCATTTATTACTTTGTATTCACATATGATTCAAATATGTGTCTGTAAATGTACATGTACACCCTGTTTACTCACAGCTGACTTTACATCAGTTTACCCAACTGACCGGCTGTCTCATTTTTATTGAGCTTATCTGATGCTATTCTGGCCTCTAAATGTGATTTGTTTTTGGGCAATTAAGAAGACACATAACCTTGCAAGGTCAGAAGAATAATATAGTTTTTCTAGTACGGTTATGTTGTTGTAAGTTAACAAACTAGAGAAATACTTGGTCTTAAGAAGTAAATGTAAATAGCAATTTTGACACAGGCCCATCTACAAATACAGGCAGGGAAAACATCGGAGTCCTCCATCATTTCAGATAAAATCTACTAAAATGAGCATCGTGACAATCTTGATTAGTGACACCTTAATCATAAGAATCGTATTCTGTAATGAGAGAATAGAAGACAGCTGGGGAAGGTTTGGACTCCTATGTAAAGAATTATGCTCTTATTAGCTTCAGGCCCCCTGCTGTGCACGTTCATGAGCTCATCTAATGCTTAGATTACAAATTAGAAATTCGAGTTCACAAAATCTGTATCAATTTCCCAACAGCCCAAAGCTGGTAAAGGACAGAGCTTAGATGTTTCAACCACTCTTTTCACCACACAAGACTGATTGTGGGATCCCCTATCAAAATGCCTGAGAGAATTGTTTAAAAAGGGGAGGAGGCTGCTGCCCACTGCTCCACATCTGAGTAAATAGCACCACCATTCCCCCAGTTGCTCGAGGCATACAATTTTTTATGCTTCTCTTTCTTCAATACCCTTACAAATCTATCAACAAGTTTTATGTACCCTACCTTGAAATCATATTTCAAATTCCTGTACTTCTTTCTGTCTTCCATCACCATTACTCTAGTCCGAGGTATAACCACCACGTCTTGCTTGGTCAATGTAGTAGATTCCTATCTGGGCTTCCTATTTTCATTTTTGGTCCCTTCTAGTAAATTCTTTACATGGCAGTCCAAAAAAGTAAATTAAATAAAATAATATCACTTCTTATTTTGGCTTGTAAATAACTCTTGTAAAGCCTTACAAGATTCAGCCCCTGTTATGCCACTTCCTAACAGTCTCCTGTTATCTGCTACTCTCCTGTCACGCTGGCCTTTTTTTGGCTCCTCAAATGTACCAAGTTCATCCTCTGGCTGAGGGCTTTTGTATTAAGCTGCTCCCTTCTCTTGGAATATTGTTCCTCCTGATCTTTGCATAGTTACCTCTGTTTATTTAATTCCATGCTTAAATGTCACCTTTTGAAAGAGGTCTTTCCTAGCCTCCTAATACAAAGAAACCGCTTAGTTACCTTCTATCATATCATCCCATTAAATTTCTCTTTGTAACACTTATCAGAATCTACCTTAATATTAGCATTTATTTAATGATTTATCAATTGATTATCAATTGTTTCTCTGTCTCCACACCACCGTGAGTCTAATCCGGATGAACAAGGACTCTGTCTCTTTTATTCACCTCTGTATCACCAGGACAGTCTGGTATAGAACAAGTGCCCATAAATAATTGTTGAATTAATCAATGACCCTCCTTACCTTTCAGCAATAATACCTTCTTTTCTTCTCATCCTATAGTCCCCTGAAAGCATGAAAAATTCAGAGGCAGTTCTTTTTAACTTTAAATGTTTTATCTATCACAGTGTCTCCCACTGTTAGTGTCAGCTAACCTACAATAGTTTTATTCCTTTTTAGCATTTTAGTAATTTCTTTTCTATATCTGTTCAAGATATCTATTATTTCATTCTTGTTAAGGAAAAGCCATCCACAATTGATGAAAAAATAAATTGAGATCAAAGTAGATATAATGATATAACTAATAACAATCTCAGAAATTAATAAATAATAACTGAAAACAGCAATAGAGTTGTGAACCTGGGAAGCAGACATATGGTAAAAAAGCTCTAGGCACAACACATGCTATCAATGCAGCAATATTGCATCTTGATTTACAATACATTAGCAAACAGAACAAATAGCAAGAAAAGTGCAAAATAATGGGGGGGGGGCAGGAAAAGGAGGCAAGATATTACCAAAAAAACTCTCAACTATAAACAAAAAAGAAAAAAATCATTATGGGCAGTTGTTATGTGTGTTATGTGTAGTATGTGTAGAAATCCAAGTCTGAATAACCTGAAGTATTTAAGGAACACATGGTCTCAGGTCTGAGTCCCTGATATTTCAAAGGATTGGAGTGGAGACCTTGAATCTATATTTTGAACAACTGTCCTGCGCTATTCTGAGTTTAAAAACTTACAAGATAGTACCACAACCTACATTTTACAGATGAGGAAGCAAAGATCCACAAAAATTCATTAATACCAAACCCAGTAACCAGTGAAGATTGTTTCCATGGATTTTTAAAAAAAATACTAAAAGATCTCTTTAGAAAAGTTTTAAATACTTCAGAAAAACAGATGAGCAAAATGTGCTGTCAGTACAATTAATAAGGAAGCCCAAATGTGTCAGATGGACCTATTCCCCAAGGGGTATTTCACTGTTTGAAAGCACCCCACATCAAGCAAGTACTATTCTGTAAGGAAATTATTGTTTCCTTTACTTGAGTTCAAACCAGAAAAACAAGTAGAGAGAATTCAAAGAAACCAGTTATGGAGCTAATGTAGAAATTAAGTGAGAAGTGGCCAAATCCTGGATTCATGGTCTGGTAGGTGGGGTCTCAGTGGTTAAGCACAGCATAACTCCAGGTGGTCTAACTGCAGTATGAAGAGGACACCTGAAATGGTACAAAGAGACAAACCTATGGGCTAATGGAGAGGAAGGAGAGGAGAGACGGAGGGAGGAACTGAAAGAGAGAAAGAGAAAGGTAAATAGCTGAAATTAAGATATATTTAGAACATAAAATGCATATAATTTCCATATCATGACTTTATGTGAGTTTGTAGTTACATAGTTGCCATTGGCTAATATTGTATATTTTTTAGACTATATTCTCTATCCTTTCATTTAAATTTCCCTTTTAACCTTCATGCAAATCATATTCTACATACCTGACCCAGAGAGTGGAAATAAAAAAGGAAGAAATCTACTTATTTAAAAAAAACGATGCTCCTTTTTAAATAAATATCCCCCTACACATTCTCCATGAATTCCTATAGAAATAAAGATAACCAAAGGAATCTATACTTTATCACCTTAAATTCTAAAATACTTCAAAAAAAGAAATAAGTTCTTAGTAATTAACTAATAAATCAATGGATAAACAATATAATTGAATATTTTAGAAAAAATCATTTTTAAAGAATCTTTTCCAAAAACAGAAGTATTTGCCATTTAGTCTCTTTGCTGAATTCCAAATCACCATAAGTATTTTTCTGCTTAACCTGATTTGGCAAAGAAAAAACCTAATAATGTAAATGATAGTCTCCCTTCTTAAAAAATACTTGAGAATATGGGATCCATTTGCAGACAGTCAGAAAAGCAAGAGAAAAAAGTTGTTAGACTGATGCCATCACCATTAAATTGGTTTATGATCACTCTGTTTATGCAGACTAGCTAAAAGAGAAGCTCCAAATTTAGTATACACAATGCAGCCTTTGCAGTCTCTAATTTAGTATCTCTAGGAAAAACAACCATCAGGTTTGCATGCATTGATTTTTTTTCCAATAGAATCTCCTGTAGTTTATTGTTCATGACTTAATTATCCATAGTTCTATAACTTTAATAAACTCTAACTCGATTAAGGAGGTTTAAATTTATTCCAACTCAGTTTGAAACACTTACAAAAAAGAGTTTAGTAGGAAAAAAAAAAGTGCTTAACAAGGCAAAGGTTATGCTATAGGAAGACCTTCTGGTTGTTAATTTAAAATTTTAAAAGAGGGAAATTAAATGTCACACGGAAAATAAATGACCAAGTAAAACTTTTGGATGCTTGTGAGAATGAGCAAGTGTTATAAACAGCTAGTCAATGAAACACTGTTACGAACAGAATGGATTAAGTTCATATTTTATGCTAACAACTATATGCTTAAAGAGAGGCCCTACTGCTCATACTTTTGACAGTATTATCATCTACCCAGGAAGTCTGCCACAAACCTCAGCCACAGTTCACTCAGAAAAACACCGACTATGCTGGCCCTGGGTTTACAAAGATAGAAAAATAATAGCATCCCAGCCTCAAGAAACTCAGGGAATATGGATTTACTTTCTCTTTCCTCCAGACCCCCATCTGTATTAAGTTGCTAGAGCTGCTAACAAAATACCAGAGACTCGGAGGCTTGAACACCAGAAATTTATTTCCTCACAGTTCTGGAGGCTAGAAGTCCAAGATCAAGATGTCGGCAAGTTGGTTTCATTCACAGGCCTCTTTCCTTGGCCTGTAGATGGCTGTCTTCTCCTGGTGTCTTCACATGGTCTCCCTTCTGTGTGTGTCTGTATCCTAATTTCCTCTTCTTAGGTGG
>RJWJ010034325.1:0-17312 GCA_004363605.1 Indri indri | reverse complement strand
AGCCTGGAGCTGTGATAGCCAGGGTGTGAGCTCCCAGTTCCTGCCAGACCACATTCCAAGGACCTTGATTAGCCAGTCTCACAGAGAAGAGAAAAAGAAAAACAGACACAGCCTCTTCACAGCCCTCTTGCTATCAGCTGGCAACAATAACTATTCTCTTTTTTCTTCTCCTTTTACCCTCAATAAAAACCCGAACCACTTGTCCTCTAGGCTGGCACTTCTCCTTTCTTTCTCTTGTGCTGTGCTGTTCCCTCCCTTGGGAAGTAAAATAAACTTTCTTTCTTTAAAACTATTCTAATCTTTGTGTCGAAAATTCTTTCCCAGCCCAAGCTGTGAGTTCCCACCCTAGCATATAGCCTACGAATACAAGATGTTAATAATAGGGGAAATTGTGAAGGGGGAAGGGAAATACGAGAACTCTGTATCCTCCGCTCAGTTTTCTGTAAACCTAAAAAACTGTTCTAGGCCGGGCACACTGGCTCACGCCTGTAATCCTAGCACTCTGGGAGGCCGAGGCGGGTGGATCGTTTGAGCTCAGGAGTTCGAGACCAGCCTGAGCAACAGTGAGACCCCATCTCTACTGAAAAAAAAAAAAATAGAAAGAAATTGGCTGGACAACTAAAAATATATAGAAAAATTAACTGGGCATGGCGGCGCATGCTTGTAGTCCCAGCTACCCGGGACGCTGAGGCAGAAGGATCGCTTGAGCCCAGGAGTTAGAGGTTGCTGTGAGCTAGGCTAATGCTGCGGCACTCTAGCCCAGGCAAAAAGAGTGAGACTCTGTCTCAAAAAAAAAAAAAAAAAAAAAATTAAAAACTGTTCTAAAAATAAAATTTATTGGCCGTGGCTTCTCACCTGTAATCCTAGCACTTTGGGAGGCCAAGGCAGAAGGATTGCTTGAGCCCAGGAGTTCGAGACCAGCCTGGGCAACACAGCAAGATCCCACTTCTACAAAAAATAGAAAAATTAGCCAGGTGTGGTGGCACACACCTCTGGTCCTAGCTACTTGGAGGTAGGAGAGTAGCATGAGCCCTGGTATTTGTGAGCTATGATCATACCACTGTACTCCAACCTGGGCAACACAGCAAGACCCTGTCTCAAAAAAAATAAAAAGTTTATTAATTAAAAGAAAACAAAACCCTGCTGCATGCAGAGACCAGACGTCTTGATGGTTCTGGGGCCAGGATGTCTGATTTACCCTGGAAGTAAATTAAATCGTCATGACCCTGCAGAGAACTGGACTTACCATGGCTTTTATAGCACTAAAGCAATGTTGAAATGTATAACAACATAAAGTGGAAAATCAAAGGACAGAGAAGTTTTTTGATATGCTCCATTTGTATTCAAAAAAGAAAATACGTATACATATTTCATCATACTTTCATAGAATATCTCTAGAAGGATGTAGGGCAGTTTAGAGTTCAAATCACTGTCAACAGAAAGGAAGCCAAACTCTGTAATATAATTTTAAAGAGATTTATTCTGAGCCAAATTTTGAGAACCATGACCCAGAGCCATGCCCAAGAAGCCTTTAGCAAGTGGGCTCGCTGCGGTTGGGTTATGTTACGGTACGGAGTGCGAGAAAGACCACCTTGAGGCCGAATGAGCCAAATTATGAGTCTTTATTAGCTGGCCAGCAACTATTCTCTGTACCACCACAGACGGCTGTACAGAGAGCAGTCCAGAGCCGAAAAGGTGAGAAGACTTTATACTAATTTAAAGGGGGGCTACGTGACATTAAACACGACATAGCGGAAAAAATAATTACATCATATATTCCATAGCTGCGGGGTCTGGGACCTGCCTCAGACCACCTGCCTGGCCTCGGGACTGATTACAATCTTGGAGCAAGCAAGGTTACAGAAGCAGATAGCATCAGTTAAGGCAGGGAGCATTCTTTCTTGGGTGAGGCAAGTACAGTAAATTTTACTACAGACAGCTGGGGGGCTTACACAATCAGTTACAAGGTCATTGCTTACAGAGTACAGATTTTTCCATTAGGGCGAGGTTTGCAAAGTACAAGCTTCTTACTCTACAGACAGGAATGAGTCTTGAAACAGTGTTTTCATAATAACTTTTCATACTTTTGAGGCCTACTACTACAGGTTACAGTTTGGTTTTATGCATTTCGGGGAGACAGGGGTTACAGCTAAAGTCATAAATCAATAGGTGGGAGACAGGCATTGGTTTGGCCTGAAAAGGTGGGCCATCTCGAAGTGGGGGCTTACAGGTTATAGGTGGGTTTAAAGATTCTTTGACTTGTAATTGTTGAAGACACGAAGCTTTGTCTAAAGGCTTGGAATGTTTTAAGATCAGGAGGTCTGTCAATCAGAGACAAGCTACCAGGGGACAAGCCACCAGGCATACATTTGTTGTGTAAATTGAGACTGGCAGGTTTCTCTTGTACCCTTAGGCCTGTTAATGGGTTTCAAAGGACGTCTCCAAGAAGGGAGGGGGCATGATGAGGCCTGTCTGACCTCCCTCCTCCTGACAGGCAACTTAGTTTACACGTATCCCCTTGGCCAGGAGGGCGGTCCATTCAGTCAGCCGGTGAGGAGGAGCCTTAAGATTTTATTTTAGTTCACACCATATACTGTAAAGGTAGTTCACATTTTTAAAAAATAGAGAAAGAAGATTAACACTTAAAAAAGGATAAACTTGAATGGCTAATAAGCACATGAAAGGAGACTCAACATTAGTCATCAGAGAGATGCAAAGCAAAACCACAGTGAGCTACTACTCCACACCCACTAGGGTGGCTAGTATCAAAAAGCTGATAATAACCGTGTTGGGGGGCTGTGGAGCAACTGGGACCCTCTTATGTTGCTGGTGGGAATATAAAATGGTGCAGCTGCTGTGGAAAAGTTTGGCAGTTTCTCAAAAGGTTAAACGTAGAGTTACCACATGATCCCAGGTGTATACCCTTGTGAATTGATAACATAAGTCCACACGAAAACATGTATTAATGCATGCATGTTTATAGCAGCATTATTCATAGTAGCCCAAAAGTCCATAAACTGATGCGGGGAGAAACAAAATGTGATGTATCCTTGGCTGGGCCTGGTGGCTCACGCTTGTAATCCTAGCCCTCTGGGAGGCCGAGGCGGGAGGATCGCTTGAACTCAGGAGTTCAAGACCAGCCTCAGCAAGAGCGAGACCCTGTCTCTACTAAAAATAGAAAAAATTAGAGGGGCATGGTGGCGCATGTCCGTAGTCCCAGCTATTTGGGAGGCTGAGGCAGGAGGATCATTTGAGCCCAGGAGTTCGAGGTTGCAGTGAGCTATAGTGATGCCACTGCACTCTAGCCCAGGCAACAGAGTGAGACACTGTTTCAAAAAAAAAAAAAATTAAAATTAAAATTAAGAAGTGTGATGTATCCATCAATGCAATAGTATTCAGCAATGAAAAGGAATGAAGCAGTGACACATGGTACAACACGAATAAACCTTGAAAACATTATGCTAGATGAAAGAGGCCAGGCACAAAAGGCCATGTATTGTGTGGTTCCATGGATAGGAAATGTCCAGAATAGTCAAATCCACAGAGATAGGAAGTAGATTAGTGGTCGTGAGGGGCTGGCGGGGGCAGGGTTGGGGACATTGGGGTGGCAAGCTAAGGGGTGCAAGGTTTCTTTGGGAGGTAATGATCTAAAATTGTTCTAAAATCAATTGTGGTGATGGTGGCACAATTCTGAGAATATGCTAAAAGTCAATGAATTATACAAATCGTAACTTTATTTATTTCTCTCTCTCTTTTTTTGTTTTTCAGAGAAAGAATTCCGCTCTGTCACCCTAGGCTGGAGTACAGTGGCCTCATCATAACTCACTGCAGCTTTGAACTGCTGGGCTCAAGTAATCCTCCCTCGGCCTCCTGAGTAGCTGGGACTACTGGCGTGCACCACCATGCCCAGCTAATCTTTAAATTTTTTTGTGGAGATAGGGTTTCGTTGTGTTGCCCAGGCTGGTCTCCAACTCCTGACTTCAAGCGATCCTCCCACCTTGGCCTCCAAAAGTGCTGGCATTACAGGTGGTGAGCCACCATGACTGGCCTGTATGTATGTATTCATTTATTTTTAGAGAGGGGGTCTCACTATGTTGCCCAGACTGGAGAACAATGGCTATTCATGGGTGAGATCATGGCACATTACAGTCTTGAACTCCTGGGCTTCCGCAATCCTCCCACCTCAGCCTCCCAAGTAGCCGGAACTACAAACACACGTCCTTGTGCTGAGCTGGATTGTACACTTGGTGTGAATTGTTTGGTATGTGACTTATATCTTAATAAAGCTGTTTTGGGGGGAAAAAAAGAAGCAAGAAAATATTTTCCTTAAACAATCTAGATCTCAACATTTCCAGAGGAAGAGACACTAGGATCCGAATCCCAGACCTGTGGTTTGCTGTACCAGCTGTGGGATCCCGGGCATGTGACCAAGTCGCAGTGTCCTCACTCAGAAAACAGGAGAATAATCGCACCTTCGTCACAGACTGTTGTGAAAATGAGGCGAGAGCGGGTAGGAGGCACGCCACGCAGCACACCAGGGACGGGAACCACCGGGAGGGGGAGGTTCTAGGTGAATGATCAGGATGGGGGCAGGGCGAGCTGTTTTCCTTTTATTTATGAAGAAGGGGAGGAAGAGATTCCTCAAGTGGAGAAAGAAAGTGGGGGAAACTGTCCCAGAGCCAGGGGACAGTTGTTCTCCCACCCCCTCCTTGTCCCCCAGATGGGCCCGTATTTGCTCCACAACCTAGAGCCACAGCTCTCTGCAGGTCCCTCTCCCTCAAGTGCAGCCACCTGACAGCCCCACGGCCACGGTCACCCCACCCCTGTGGTGGCAGCAGGGTGAGGGGCCTGCGGCGGCTGATGCAGCAGTGACGTCGACACCGCGGAGGGAGACGGAACCCCAGTCCACGGCCACCAACCCTCCCAACGGCAGCTGCTGAGGAGTGTGTTGTGCTGGCTGTGGGCCGGGGCTCCCCCTGGTCTGCCCGCAACCGGCAGGTGCTCCCGGCAGCCCACGGCCCCTCCCCCGGCTGCCCAGCAGCTGCTGAGGGAGTGCCTGACAACATCCAGACTCAAGACGGCAGGGCCTGTGCCCGCATCCCAGCAGGTCCTTACCCTGGTCCAGGAGGCCGTGGTCCACAGAAAAGACCCTGGCAGGAGTGAGACCTTGTTCCTGGCTCCCACTCACCACAGCTGAGCTGCAGGACCTTGGGCAAGACACTGACCCTCTCAGGTTGTGCTGTCCTCATCACCAATGGGACCATGACAGACTCGGCTGCAGAGCGTCCAGGCCCTACCCAGCTCTGGGCCCCCATGGTGACTCTGGAGTCCAGTGCTCCCATGTGGCAGACGTCCCCAGGATTGCTGGGCATTTACATGGGCTCTCTCTAACCCCGGAGGGAGTGAGGGGAAGGGCTGTGCCCCCACTAAGTGCTGAGCTCAGCGCCCTCTGTACCCTCTATCTCATTTAAACTTCACCAAGCCCACGAGCCAAGTGTGAATGAGGGGCAGATGCTCCTAGGCCTGAGGTCAGACAGCCTGGCTCAGCCCAGCTCCACCATGGACTGAGTGACCTGGGCTAAATAGTTAACCTCTCTGTGCCTCAATTTCCTCCTCTGTAAAATGAGGCCAATAATAGTAGCTTCCTTCTATTGTGAGGAACTGAGTTAATACATGTAAAGTGAATAGGACAGCGCACAATAAGATTGACTATTATATTATTAGTCCCATTTTGTAACTATTATATTATTAGTCCCATTTTGAAAGGAGCCTGGGGCTCAGAAAAGCTAGGCGACTTGCCCAAGGACACACAGCTAGAAAATGGTGGGCCAGTCTTTCAGCCCAGATCTGCCTACTCTGAAGTTGATGTTCCTTCTACCACCCAGGACTGGGCTTTTTATAAAAAAAATCCTGAGACGAGGTCAGGTGCAGTGGCTCACACCACTAATCTGTAATCCTAGCACTCTGGGAGGCTGAGGCAGGGGGATCACTTGAGGCCAGGAGTTTGAGACCAGCCTGGGTAACATAGCAAGACCAATCTCTATAAAAAATTAAAAAATTAGCCAGGCATGGTGGCACACGCCTGTGGTCCCAGCTACTCAAGAGGCTGAGGCAGGAGGATCACTTCAGCCCAGGAGTTTGAGGTTGCAGTAAGCTGTGATGACACCACTGTGCTCTAGCCCTGGGCAACACAGTGAGACCCTAACTCTAAAAAAAAAAAAAAATTCCTGAGATGAACAGAGTTGTGAATGCTGATGGTCTCAGGAATGTCATTAAAAAATAATAACAATAGGGTTTGTTTGTTTGTTTTCTGATTACCAAGACAGTACAGTAGTCCCCTCTTATTTGAAATTTTGCTTTCCATGGTTTCAGTTACTTGTGGTCAACTGTGGGCTGAAAATATTACGATATTTTGAGAGAGAGAGATTACATTCACAAATTTTTGTTACGGTACATTGTCATAATTGTTCTGTTTACTTATCGCTTGTTGTGTTATTTCCTTACTGTGACGAATTTATAAGTTAAACTTTCACATAGTTTTGTTTGTCTAGGGAAAAATGTATTACCTACAGGGCTTGGTACTATGGCTTTCAGGCCTCCACTGGGGCTGCTGGAATGTGTCCCCCGAGGATAAGGCGGGACTACTCTCTGTGTTCACTGTCAACAATTGAGAACTCGTGAGAAAGCAGAAAGAGAAGGATACACCCTTTTCTCTCCAGGGCTTTACAAAAGCCTAAAGCCCTCGGGATTGTGAGAACTGTCCAAACAACTTAAGCAAGGCTTTATTTCCAGGGGCCCAGGAGGAAAGCGTGCCAGGGCCCACCCTTTCCAGGGCAGACACGGCCCCTGCCCACCCAGGCCTTCAAGCCCTCACCTGGGGTCACTGCCTTGAGCAAAGGCACCGCAAGCCACCGCAGCAGCCGCCTGGGTCACATGCTCCTGCGGATGCTAAGCCACAGGGCTGGGTCCCTCAGAACCGCCAGGGTGGCTGAGAGGTCCTGTGCCAGCCGTATGAGTCAGCAGATCACGTGGTGAGCCACAGACGTCAGTGTCTTCAGGCCAAATGTCACCACTTTCAGAAAATGAGCGAAGGACTCCCCGGGCCCTGGTGTCGGGGCTGTGGAGACCCTGGCCCTGAGACACCAACACCTGTTAAAATAGAACGTACGGCCGTGCAGAAAGCCCTTTGCCCAATGGCCTTCTTTCACAGGGAGGGAAACTGAGGCCAAGGGGCGGAAGGGAATTCTCCAAGTTCACCCAGCAACTGTGAACTTGGAGCTCAGACAGAACCTAATTTTCCCGACTTCCTGAGCAAGTCTTTTTCCACTGTTTCAGTCTTTTGCCTTAGAGATAATGGTTAGGTAACAATAATCTGTTTAAAAAATTAATTTGAGATTTCATTTAATCTCTGAGGCTTTAGGAGGCTTGCCCAAGGAAAGAGGAAGAGTGACTGTCATGCTTTGTTCTGGGAGTTACAGCGACAAGGCTACATAGCAGGGCTAGAAACCAATGTGTGCCACCCGCCCCCTCGGGCAAGTAGCAGCTTGTATTTCTGGGAAAGGCTTAATTTTTTTTTTTTTAAAGCCAGTCAAATTTAGCAGTGGGGGGTTGTATACCAACTTTAGCGACACTAATGTTAACAAGTTCTGATAACCCACTACCATCGGACCAGCCTGGCTTAATTTTTGAGGGCAGGTCAAGGCCAGCAGGCACCTTCCTTCTGGGGGCTGGGGGTGGAGGCCCGTGACTCAGTGGATTCCACATTGCTCTCAGCTTCCCTCCCCATGCAGGGCGACTGCCAGACTCTGGCCTGCCATTGGCTTCAGAGATGGAAGTGTGGGTGGGTCCTACTGAGCATCACGATAGGTTAGAGGGTCAGTGATCATGGGGGTGAGGACCCACTCACTGTACTTGGGGTCCCGTGCCTGATGAGAAAGCAGGCCCAAGTCCATCCTGCGAAATCACAGCCCTAGCAGGAGTGAGAGAACAGAACCAATGTGACCTCAGAAAGAAGAACTGAAACCAGCAAAGCTGGAAGGTCTAGATTATTGCCCTGATTGTACCAATGGGGAACGGGCAGCTCTGAGAGTCCGGGGCCTTGCGCAAGGTCACCCCCAGGAGATCAGAGAGTCAAACCCAGATTCCCAGCTCTCCGTCCAGTGTGCACTGTGCCACCAGGTCCCTTTCACCTATCTGGAAGTTGTGCACGCAGTCTGGAAGCTTGCTTGCATTGGGTTTCAAAACCTGTTTCTTACCCTGGACAGGTGTGTGGCTTTGCTTGTGTGTGTGGTTTCCCAGCCCTGCAGCCCCACAGGGCAGGGAGGTCCTGACCTAGCAGGGCACTAAGCACCCAATGGGTCTACACCTCTCCCATTAGACTGTCAGCGCCATGCCTTCAGAGGTCAGCCTCTGAACACAACAAGACCTCAAAAGAAAAACTGAGGCCAGAGGTGCCACTGTGAGGGAGAATTAGGGTGAGTGGGACTGAGCCAGGGTGAGTGGGGCCTGTTAGCAGCTCCTTCCTTCCTGCCTGCCTGCTCTCCTGTGAACTGGGCCAGTGAGACCATGATCAAGCAATATCACTGATTCAGGAAATGCCCTTGAGGGGTAAGCTTGGGCTGTGGGTAGCCAGGGACAGCAGCCAAGCTGGCCCGCTGACCACTTGGTTCCCGAGTCCCTAATCCTGGGCACCCTGAGTCTCTGGGACCCTGAGCCCTGGAGCCACAAAGCAGGGTGAGTCCAAAGTAAGACTGTGGCTGGACGGTGGAGGCTGCTGGGAGCCCAGCGTGATGACCCTCCCAAAGCCAGTCCCCTCCCAGGTCCATCTTTCCAACTCCCTGAGAGTTAGGCAGGGCTGGGCCGACTTCTCCTACCTGACAAATAAGCCTCACAGAGGTTAGGTGACTTGTCAAGGTCACACAGATGCTTTCTGGTAGGGCTGGGCCTTCAGTTCCTAGACCTTGGGGTCAGTCACCTGTCCAGAGAAGCGTGCCAAGCTCCAGAACACAGGGAGAAGGCAGATAGTTCCTGAACTAAACCACCCCGGCGCGGGCTCCCGGTGGTCCCCCGGCTCCCTCCCTTGTCCCCTGCTCTGTGTCAGCCATGCCAGAACAGGGTGCCCGGGTGCAGATCTCACCCAAAGCTGTCCTTGCCCAAATCCTGCATGCACAGCCAAGTGCCCATGGCTGAGGTCCGGCTTTCTTGCTCCCCCGAGTCCTCTTTCCTGGTGTCCTCCCACCTCCCACAGAGAAGGCACAAGTCCCACCCAACCACGTCTTCCATGGGGCATTGCCCCACGAAACCCCACCCCCAGCGAGGGGCAGTTAGAGAAGGGACGGGGAGGCAGAGGCGGCTCCCAGCACATCAGTGAGGGCAGGAATGAGGCCAGCGCTCGTTTGGCCCGGACGAGGCTCAGAAGAAAAAGGTTGTCATGGGGACACAGGCTTATTTGAATTTGGAAAATGAAGGCAGCCATCTTGTGACAGAAAGCAAGTCTCGTCTTGGCTGTCTGTGTTGACAGGGCACGACACAGCAGGCATTCTTCTTAAATCGAAGGAACTACATCTGCAGCCCCAAGTTGGGGTGGAAAAAAAATTTAAATAACATGTGCAATAGACAACAAGTCACAAAATGCATCATTTGCACTTTTAAACTAATGGTTAAAAATTTCAAATGCATTTTTTAAAGGGTGCTTGTGGAAAAACAGGATCATTGTTACGTTAAAGCCAGCCTTTAAAGTACCAGTCTGGGCCTGAGCGGTGGCTCACACCTGTAATCCCAGCACTATGGGAGGCCAAGGTGAGAGGATCTCTCGAGGCCAGGAGTTGGAGACCAGCCTGAGCAACATAATGAGACCCCACCTTTAAAAAATAATAATAATAATAAAGTGCCAGTCAGATCACACCTACTTTTGGGCTCACAAATCTCCAGTGTTTTTTTTGCCATTCCTCCCTCTCCCCCTCACCCCCCACAGGTCATTCCCACCTAGCAGCTGATGCTCTCCAGATATTGACCCCGCATCTCCCTGCTGGCCCCTCTCTCTGCCACCTGGTGTTACCCTTACCTTGCCGGCATACGTTTATTTACTGTCTAGGGTACCTGGATGTAAGTGTGAAGAGGGCAGAGATGATCTTGCTGTATCTCCGGCCACTAGGTCAGGACCTGCTACATACTTGTTAGTCTGGAAACATCCTCTAGGAACAGAGGTGACGAGGGGGAGTTTGGGTCGAGTGTGGACGGCAGCTCAGTGCCATTTGTGGAATGACTGAGTGGGTGGATAGTGAAGGAGGAAAGGAATGTGGACTCCTGGCCGGGACGGCCCACACCCTTCTCCCAGTCCCGCAAACTGCTCGCCACCCTCCTGATCCAGTGCCAGCGTCAGCCCCTTTTACGGACGCTTCCTCTAGCCCGCTGGGGAGCCCAGTCGCCCCGACTCCCAGGCTCCTAGCACCTCGGCGCTCCTCAGAAAACGCTTCATGGACAAACAGGTGGTGGTGATGAAGCGGAAGATTGGAAAATTCCACTACAGTGGAATTCCACTACCGGGCTTTTTTCCCTTGCGATCCTTTCCTGGGCCCCCTCCTCCCCTGCGACCTTGCCCTCATAAATCACCCGTAGCAGTTAGTGTACCAGGCTGTAAAGTGGCTCAGGACCCTGCCTCACTAAAGTTACCCCTGTTGTAGCCGTGCCCCTCCCCCTTAAGCAGAGTGTGTAAAAAACTGCAATGCTCTTTGTCTGGTGCTCAGAATTTGGGGAGAGCAAATTCCCCTCTGGGCCAATCACCGGCCGGCACATAAAACCTGTTTTTGCCAAATCTCTGAGTGTGTCTCTCGGTCTATTCCCGGTCAGCCCTGCCGTAACAGTGAGAGAGGACACAGTAGCTGCCCCCACCCACCCATTGCCTCCACCCTGCCTCTCATTCAACACTTTGAGCCCCTACCATGTGCCTGTTAGGTAGACAGCAAGGGATTCCGGGTCTCCTAAGGACGACAGTGGGTGCCCTGCCTTGGTGCTGCCTTGAGCAATCACCCCACCTGGGAAAGACAAGGATGAGCCCCAGGCCCTGGTCTTGGTGCCACCCCACCTTAATCCTGTCCCAAGCGACTGCCATACCTGGGGGAGGAGGAAACGCCCTGCCAATCTACCAATCAGAATTTAGCACACCAACTGCAAAAGAATGCAGAGGACTCTGTAGCCCATGGGCCAAGCCAAGTGGCATAGGCATAAATACAATAGCGTCTGAAAGGTGACTTAAGACAACCTAAGGCTAATTATCCTGTCATTAGCTTAAATCTACGTTGCAGTTCACCCCGTCAAATGGGCTTTCAGAGAGGCTCGTGGGATCACATGTGCAGTAAGACTCAGGTCATATAACTCCCAACTGTCCATCAAAGTGGTTCCATGGTGACGTCTGAACCATGGGGAGGTCCCTATCTGGACACTATAAAACAAGACCTAGATCACAACCAAGGTCTCTTTTGCTACGACAAGGGGTCCAGTTGTCATCTGTGGCATATGTATCTTGCTCTTGCTCTATAATCCTGTCTTGCTCCCCCTCGAGAAATTTCACCTCTTGCTTGTCTTACTTTGGTGTGTCCGGTCATTCTTTGGCCAAGAGCACACCAAGAACTGAGAACACGGAACAAGCTTGCCAAACCAGACACGCCCAGCACTGATCTCCAAATCCCATGTTCTGGGAGGTGAAAGCAACCCTTACTTTTTATATTTTAGTTTTAAAAAATTTTTTTATTTTTATGAAGATGGGGGGGTCTCACTATGTTTCCCAGGATGGTCTTGAACTCCTGGCCTTAAGCAATCCTCCTGCCTCGGCCTCCCGAAGTGCTGGGGATTACAGGTGTGAGCCACCGTGCCTGGCCATATTTTAATTTTTAACCCATTTATTTATGTATCTTGTCAATTGAAATGTATTCTTTCTTTAATACTTCTCAAAAGAATAGTCACTGAAAAAATTTAGAAAATGCAGAAAAAGAAAAATATAAAGAAGAAAAATACAATTCTCCTGTAATTCTGTGCCTATAGGCCCACAATCAGATCCAAGCAACTTGACAGAGACCTCCCCCTTACCTGGTCTCCAGCTGACCACCCTCACCCCTGGGTTTGTAACAAGCTGGAAGAGGGCCCTTTGTGGGATGGGCTCTGGAGGAACAGAGGTGAAGTGTTCACAGTTTGGACGCAATCTGTACCAAAGAAAGGCCTGGGGATGGGGTGGGGTGGTCAACTCCCTGAGAAGCCTCACCCAGTGAAGTTCTGGAAGGGGGCCTGGGAGTGGGGCCTGGGGTTGTGCTTCAGTCTCAGCTCAGCCTGATTTCTCTATTGTGGCAAAAAACACGCAACATAAAATTTACCAGCTTAGGCCAGGCGCAGTGGCTCACGCCTGTAATCCTAGCACTCTGGGAGGCCGAGGCAGGTGGATCGCTCAAGGTCAGGAGTTCGAGACCAGCCTGAACAAGAGCGAGACCCCGTCTCTACTGAAAAATAGAAAGAAATGATTTGGACAACTAAAAAATATATACATAGAAAAAATTAGCCGGGCATGGTGGCGCATGCCTGTAGTCCCAGCTACTTGGGAGGCTGGGGCAGTAGGATCGCTTGAGCCCAGGAGTTTGAGGTTGCTGTGAGCTAGGCTGATGCCACGGCACTCTAGCCCAGGCAACAGAGCCAGACTCTGTCTCAAAAAAAAAAAAAAAAATTTACCAGCTTAACCATTTTTAAGTGTGTAGTTCAGGCGGGGTGTGGTGGCTCACGCCTATAATTCCAGTGCTTTGAGAAGCTGAGGCAGGAGGATCACTTGAGTCCAGGAGTTCTAGCCTGGGGGACAGGGCAAGACCCCGTCTCTATTGAAAAAAAAGAAGAAGAAGAAGTGTGCAGTTCAGTGGTATGAAACACGTGCATTATGTTACACAACCGTCCGTGGCCAGAACTTCTTCCAACCTGTGAAACTGACACTCTGCACCCACCAAACAATAACTCACCAGCCCCCACCCCCCACCTCCAGCCCTGGTATCTTCTATTCTACTTCCTGTCTCTGTGGTTTTTATGGCTCTAGGGACCTCACAGAAGAGGAATCATGCAGTATGTGTTTTTTGGTGACTGGCTTATTTCACTTCGCATCATGTATGTCCTCAGGTTCATCCATGCATCAGACTTTCCTACCTTTTTAAGGCCGAATATATTAGCTGTCTTCTTTTTTTAATAGACATTAGATAATGAAATCTTTTTTTTTTTTGGCCTGTGTTGCGATTCACCTATAAGATAATGAAACCTTATTACTCATAATCCATGTGTGCGGCATAGTCCTCACGGCAGATGTTAGGGTTGCGAGTACAGCGCCTGGCGGGCCATGATTTCCACTGAATTCCCAGGGTGCAGAACAGTGTCTGGCAGGTAGGAGCTCAGTATTTTTTGTTCAGCGAATGAGTCTTGGAGAAGCTAAAAAGACTTGCTTGGCTAGAAAGTGGTACAGGCAGGAATTGAACCTGGATCTCCAGGCTGATCGTACAGAGCCTGGCCCACCACACTCGTCCCAGCGTGCCCTGCTGCCGCCGTGTAGCTCAGCGATTTTCACTGGCCCTCTAATGCCCACAGGATCAAGGCCAAACTCATCTCCCTGGCAGTCAACGCTCTATTCTCCTCCTCCTCCCTCAACCTTCCAGCATGCCCCCTCCACGCTCTGCCCCTGTGCCCACAACCTGCAATGCCACCTTCCCAACGCACCTCCCTGCCCACGCCCTCCGCTCCAGCCACGCCAGCCCACGCGTGCACACCATGCTGTACCTCTTGCCTTTGCTCACGCCATTGCCTTCGCCTGGGATGCCTGTCCTCCCTGCGCTCGTCTGATGCCCGTGCACTCTGCAAGGCCGTCTCCTTCCCACTCTATCCAGGAGGTCCCTCCCACGTCTCAGCCCCAATCAGCTTTCAGAGAGCTGCACTTCACACCGCCTGCACTTCACACCGCCTGCACTTCACACCAGCCAGATGCTCTGGGTTCTCTTTGCACTTTTCACCTATTCCCTCAAAAAAATTTTGTTTTCTTTTTGAGACAGGGTCTCACTCTGTTCCCCAGGCTAGAGTGCCGTGGCATCATCATAGCTCACAGCAACCTCAAACTCCTGGGCTCAAGTGATCCTCCTGCCTTGGCCTCCCGATTAGCTGGAACTACAGGTGTGCACCACCACACCCAGCTAATTTTTCTATTTTTTGTGGAGACAGGCTCTCAAACTCCTGGCCTCAAGATATCCTCCTGCCCTGGCCTCCCAAAGTGCTGGGATTACAGGCGTGAGCCACTGCACTCAGCCCCGCTTTGTCTTTGTTTTGTCGCCTCTAAATTTATTGTTCTTTGTTAGATATGCTACTTAAGCCAGGATTCTGAGCCCCTATTTTGAGAGCTACTTTTGAGCTGAGATTTCTCCCACATGATGGGCAGGGGACACATTAAAAATATAAATGCTTGTTTTCCTCTTGTTAATCTGTCTTTTGTTTCAGGAGAGTGTCTGGACTAAGAATTTATGAGGGTTGAGAAAAGATGACGCATTTTCTCCCCTTCGCGTGCATGTGTGGATGGGTGGACAGGTGGAGGGGGTGTAGTGCCGCTTCCCGAGTCTTTTTCGGTCTCTGGGCAGGCCAAGGAGGAGGATGGTTACTTGCAGCTTCTCTGTGCTGATTTGCAAGGAAGAGAAAACAGAACTATCCATGAGCCAATAGGCCCTGCTCTCTTTCTCCTGGGAAAGGGTGGCCTCAGAGAGAGGTTCCAAGGAAAGGCACCTTTCTACAGGTGTGCCATGGTGCTGGGGAGACAAGGGTGCTCTCCTTGCCAAGTGAGGGAGCATTTCTAGCCAGACACCTCTGGAGGAAAACTTGGAGGGAAGGTTTTGGTGCTGACCTAGAGAAGAAAGAGAACAATAATATCCAACCCCATCCGACCTCTGGAAAGCAAGGTCAGATACATTATCTTTCAAGCCACCTGGGAAGGAAGTCAAGAGCTAGAGGAAGAAAATGGAGGCCCAGGAAGGTCAAGTGATTTTCCCAAAGCCACACAGACAGTCATGTGCTCAGCCATGATGTGAACCCACAGAACCCTGCTTTGTGCACTAAACCACGGGGGAGGAGGACAGAAGTGGGGAAAACCGAGTCTGTCTGCAGCAAGACAATTCAGAAAACCAACTAGCCTCACTAGAGAGTGAAATGGAAAATTCTGTCTGGCGGGGCGGGCTCATGCACAGCTGCAGTCCCTCGCAGAGAGGAATTTGGCAATGAGTACCCCGGGGACTTAAATGTGTTCCTTCTCTTTTGCGCAGTAATTTAACTGCTGGGAGTGGATCCTAAGGCCTGCGGCCAGGAAAGCATCCATACAAAGATACTTATCAGGGCATTAGTCAGAACAGTAAAAGATTGGAGGTGCTCCAATGTCTGACAATAATAAAGTTATTAAGAAAATTGATCCAATCAGATCATGCATACTAAGAAAAAAAAAGAATATCAAGACACTCGTAACATATTATACAACCAATCACAGTGACATTTGTGACGGCTTTTTCATGATGGAGGCCATCATGCAATATTACAATATCAGGTGGAGAAAAACAGGATGTGAAATGATTTACGTCAATTGACAACAGCTGTCTAAAAAGGGCTTAGGAGAAGGATCGGAGCCGAAATAGCACGGCAGTGGCTTTTGTGGGTCAGAACCAGGGAGAACTTATTCTGCTTCTCTGCATTTTCTTTAATAACTGTGTATCACTCGTGCCTTTTTCTTGATTTTGTTACATAAAAGAGTATTTTAATTCTTATCTTTAGAAATTACAAAGACTACGCATGATTTGGAATCGAGACTGTACCAATGGCCAAAGAAGAATGGTCCATTCTACGCCTTCTCTTCTGCCTGGTCACTCAGAAACACAATGTTACCGGTTATGACCGTTGTCGCGTGTCGCCTCACGTTACTTTTATCCATGTACTTGCCATAGTCTACTTTCCCTCGCATGGAAATTCAAGACCCCCTTTCCACATACTGACCTGCCCCATGTCTGAGGCCCGGCCGGATACTGACATTCTGTGCCACGTCATCCTTTGACTGGCACCCGTGCAGTGTACTTGGCTGCCCCCGATCGCCACATCTCCTTTGTTGCTGGAGAAAATATTGACTGGATTTTTTCTTTCCACCTGTCTCGTGACAGGGTCCTGACCCACTTGCTCAATTTACCAACTGCACATGATTCAGGCTCTTTCAAGAACCAAACTACTAGCTATTTTGGACTCGTGTCTTACAAAGTTGTAATACAGGTCTTTGAAATATGGCTTCTATTTTCTTTTCTTACAATCCAATCTTTAGACTTGCTGTTGCTGCAAAAATTACTGCCTCCATCCCCATTAACAAAGACCAAGAAGAGCTGGAGACCTCCAAGCTACCCATCTTCACCTCTGGGAAAGGCGGGCGCCCTTTCTCAAAGGTGGCGCTCCCACCCAAGCACATAGTGGAAGATGCCTTTTTCTTTAAAAATAAAAAATATTTTTCAACTTTTTTTCTGATTATAAAATCAATGCATTCTACTGGTAAAATACATATATGTATAGATGTGTATGAGAGTAAGAAGTGAAAGAACCCCTATAATTTCACTGTCCAGAGGTAACCAGTGTTAATATCAGCCAGGTGTGGTGGCTCATGCCTGTTATCCCAGCACCGTGGGAGGCCAAAGTGGGAGGATCACTTGAGGCCAGGAGTTTGAGACCAGCCAGAGAAACATGGGGAGACACTACAAAAAATAGAAAAAATTCGCCGGGCATGGTGGTACCTGCCTGTAGTCCCAGCTACTTGGGAGACTGAGGCAGGAGGATGGCTTGAGCACAGGAGTTTGAAGTTGCAGTGAGCTATGATGACACCACTGTCCTCTAGCCCAGGCAATAGAGTTAGACATTGTCTCAAAAAAAAAAGTTAATATCTTCTTAGTCACACATATACACATATATACATACATACACATATATACTCACACATACATAAACACACATACATATATAATATATAAATATTTATACACGTATACACACCTATATGTACACATGCATGCACAAATACACAGATGTATATGTGTATATACAAATATTTGCTTTTTTCAGGTACTATAATGTATCTGTTTCTCCATGTCAATTCACATAGATCAGTCTCATCCCTTTTGATGGCTGCTTAATGTTCCCCTGTGGGGCACAGAATGATTTATTTCTGGACGTTTGTGTTATTTCCAATTACATATAATTCTGCAAGGAACGTATGTCTTGGCACATGTGTTTTTCCTAGA
>RJWJ010034324.1:0-17323 GCA_004363605.1 Indri indri | reverse complement strand
AAAAAAAAAAAAAAAAAAAAAAAAAAAAAAGAAATCCAGGGCCAGTTTGACACTCTTGTGAAATACGGAATCAAATTTTCAGGCTTCAGAATCCCTTTTTGTCTTATTCCTCACTATATTTCCAGCAACTCACCAGAATGTCTGCAGTTAATGGTTTATATATTTAATTAATTCGTAGTTTAGACTACATGATTTCTAAGTTTTCTTCTTGCTCCTAAAGTCCCTAAAACAATATGAATGATATAAAATGCCTTCTATGAGGAAATATGGTAGAAATTAGTATGCATTTGACATTAAGAAGGGAAGTCAAAGGGTGACTTGGATCCTTAAATATTTTTGAAAAGCTGATGGCGAAGGAGCCAAGCACATTTTTTGTGTGTGTATGTGCATGTTTTTGTGTGTGTCTGTGTGTGTGTGTCCTGTGAAAGTTCAAAATAGAAGAATGGGGCTTAAATTACAATAGAATATTTGTTTAGTAAAGTAGAAGATTTTTTTGGCTCCTAAGAGTAGGTCTGCTAAGAAGATGGTAAAAGTTAGTGATCTTTAAAAGGATTCACACCTAATGGGTACAATATACACTATCCGAGTGATGGACACACTTACAACTTTGACTCAAACTGCACAGAAGTAATTGATGTAACCAAAACGTTTGTACCCCTGTAACATTCTGAAATAAAAAATAATATATCAACAAACATCTTCATTTGGCATTTAGCCATCAAATCAACCGATATGGTTTTGTTCTTTAGAAATCTATAGTGGTTTTCAAACAATACTCCACTGTTACATTGTATGCATCAAATCATATCAGTTAAAAAGTCATAGAATTATGGTATCTTGCAAGGGTGGCAATAGTGCGAAGGGCGGAGCCATGAGGTTACAGAGATGGCTGAAAGGGAACAAGGAAAAGAAGCAGGGACTGGCAGATTGGGGAAATTGGTTACAGATAGGGATTGAGCAAATAAACCACCATACGGAGAAACCAACTTTCTCACGGTTGGCACAAGGGTTTATAAATATGCAGGGGGAAAAGACCTTAGAGAAGTGACTGATCCGAAAGTTGAAGTATTAACAGGAAAAATGCAAGATGAGCTTGGAGCATCTTGTGCCAGAAATTTGTTAAATGCTCAGAGAATTAAATGTCAAATTGGCCCAGGAGTCAGCTTGCAGGGGCTTCCACTGAGCATATCTGGGACTATTTGAGCATCAGAATAAATAATGATGGTAATAGATTACCACTGAATGAAAGAAAAATTGATTCAGGGGTTCATATTTACATAACAAATTAAAAATAAGCAGGGGAGAAGAGAAATCTTTTATGGTAGAATGCCAAGTAATTAATGTAGAGGAAACAATAGAAATAGAAAACCATCATTTCACACCCAGCATTGTGGAGAGTATCCTTGATTTGGTGAAATGCACACTGAAATTTTTAGATATTCTGGGGCATCCTATCTACAATTTGCTCTCGAAGTTCTTGTGACTTTTTGGTAAGTACGAAACTATTTAAATTAAATAAAAATTGCAGAATTAGAAGGCACTTCTAATGTATGAGAACATGAGATGGCATTAAGGGAAGGAAGTCTGTACTTCTATAAATTTAAATGTTTTCAAAGACAAGACAAATTTTTGTAATTTGACTTTCTATTTTTAACTGTAATTATGTTGTTCCATTTATTATAGTAGAAAATATTCTGACTATTCATTCCCAAAATAGCTCAATTAAGTGTAAGGCAGAAATGCCAAGATTGAGTTAACTTCAGCGTTTGTGAAAATTTTCCTCAACAAATTAAAATTTTCCGTAGATATGGAATGCTCAGTCAGGACCACCTAAATGCAGCTCATGGAGACAAAAGTGTAAGCACAAATATTCCTAAAGTAAATGATAAACACATGAATCTACCAAGGGATATTTTCACGATGCTGTAACTTTAAGCTTCTTCATGTGTTGAGAAAATATCTTTTAAAAATAACTCTGGAACTGTTTAACATTGAAAAATGAGTGTGTTTATGTGCAGCATTTATGGAATGCTCGCCACCAAAGAGATATTTACAGCAATTGTAAATTGGCTTCTGAGTGGATCTTCCATGGCCCTGATATATTTTTATCCTTTGCTAGTTACCTTTTTTTCTTTCTTAAATAATTCTGCCTTCTTTATATCACTTTACTCTTATTGCATGGTTTTTTTTCATCAAATGCACAATTTTAAGTCCATTTTAAAAGGCAAAGAGACCCAGTAACTCTTATTTTGAACGTATATATGCTTTCCCACTATCTATTTATGTTCATTTTTGTCAGGTTTTTCCCTACCTGATAGTTACTGTATTTAATTTAATTTAGGCAAATATCATGGGCTATAAAGTCAAGATTATACCAGAGGTGGGAATTGTCATAATGTAAGGTTTTGAGGCCACTAATGCCATGCTATTTTCAAGAATAACTAGACAACACACAAAAGAATATCATTCTCACTGTTTCAGATGTCATCTCATGAAATTCCTACATTTGGTTCATTGGCCAGAATAATCTCAGAAATTTCTCAGTTAAGACTTAATTATGAATGAGACATGTCAGTGAGGCATTGACAGGAAATGAAATATTCCACTGATGTGAGTATCTAAATTAACTAAAACATTTCCTCACTTAAGTTGAATTTTAAGAAATTTTTAGAAATTCAAGGATTGTATTCCTAAATTGTACTCCTTGTCATTTATTTATATAGTTTAGAATTATAATTACGAGTATCAGTGTGATGGACATTGCAAGTGTATCCCCTAAGATTGGTTTCTGCTTCTGTTGGTAAAGAGTCCATGTTTTGGGAGTTGTGTCTCCTAACCCTCTCTTCCTCAGCACTACAGATTAGGGAGAGGATGTCTAAGGTATTATGTATTGTGCCTTGCTATAACCACACTTATCGGTTCATAGGTGGGCTTCTATTCCATTTGGGCCCATGAAACTGCAGAAGTTATTCACTTGAGACTTCTAAGAAAAAACGCCTAAATCTTTCTGGATATGGTTGATGATGTCCCATGACTTATCTCCTAGAATTTTTAGTAGCCACAGTTCAACCACAAGGGCAGCTAGATGAAACTGCCTTCATACAGTGCCTACTGCAAAACTATAGAATAGAGCAAAGAAAAGATAACCAGCCTGTGATGACACCACTGAGTAGCTAAATCAAAAAATCCATGCAGTTTTCCCTTTCTCTGGGTTTCCAACTTGTGTCAGACAATATTGTTTGAGCTAAGTTATCTATCTGCCAGTCGTAACTAAATGTATCCTATCAAGACAATAATTTATTCTATTTTATCTGCGATGCCTGCAGGGCCAATAACAGCATTTGCTCCATTACATAAGATGATTCAGAGCTTTCTATGTTTTCTTGTTCCTGTGTATATTTTATTTGTCCTGTTGTTACTTATCACTCTATGGGCTAAGAAATTAATTACTAATAAGTGAGAATTGTCCACTAGTTTCCACACTTAATGTCCCAGAGCTAAACTAAATTATGCCTTTGGAAAAAAACAGGTGTGTGTGCACCCACCCTCTCCCCGCCCCCCACACACACGCACATGAACATGCATACAGAACAATATAGAAAAGAAGAGAACTATTATGATTTTTCCTAAATATCTTTCCCAGATTAACTATTCTTAAGTTTCAAATCAAAATCTTTCATTATCCATATAGTTGTATCCTGGATACGGTTCAGTTGAAACCTCATACTATTTTACTCAGAAATGACAATATTCCAATGCTTGGTTTATTGGTACAAAAAAGAGTACACCTCTCTCCTAACTTGCTCTGGTCACCCTACTTTTCCTAATGTAACAGAGGATACATTAAGGTGGGTTTAAATGGGCACTAAGTAGGAAAGATAACTGAGGAATAAAGACATAATCAGATATTAAAGTTGAGTATAAGATACAATTGAGAGCCACTTATATAGCCTGGGAAAAGTGCTCATATCTACAAAATAATCTGAGACTTCCGACTTCTCCAGGCAAGTGAGTCTACCTTCTTTCAGATACATCATTGTTTTGACATTACTAAGCGTAACATATAACCAGGTGATGTAGTATGATAAAGGAAACGAACAAACAAACAAAAAAAACGTTGACTTCTTAAAGGATTTTATACCCAAAAAATTTATGAATTTTTAGGATCTGATTCTCTCCAGATACACTTGTGGGAATGAAAGGCCAGCATTCACTTTCTAAAGGTCTCCAAAAGAGATAGTCAGTAAGAAGACAGGATGGGGAAGAAAGATCTGCTCATGAGCAGATAAACACGCAACAGGTCGGGAACTGTGGGATGGAAGACGAGTTCCCTAAATACAATAGTGATAAAGGTCTGTGAGTTTCTTGAGTGGTGGGGACCTATCCATATCTTTCCTGATAGCTACATCCAGCAATGGTCATAATATCTCAGTATGATCTGTTTGATACTGATAGCTTAGGGCAATTTTAGCTATTAAACAATCTGGGCACAACGCAGCCTGAGGAGATAGCAGAACCTCAGGGAGCATGACAGTGCCATGCCTTGGGGGTAGCCAGACCAAAAGTGCCAGGGGTCCTAGCCAAGGCAAAACTCCTACACCTGCTTCCACCCCCAAAGAAGCAGAGCCACTGTCTTCAAGGGCTCAGCCAGCTTGGACAATGAGCATTTCATCTCCGACTGCTGTGGGTAAAGACAGAACTCCTCTATGAATGTCCTGGATTATTAAGAACTCTAGGTTTTCTAATAACCTTGGAGGATGAGAAGGTGGGGATACCCAATAATGGTGGTGGTTGAATTTCCTGCCTGCTTAGTAGGAGGGAGGTATTAAAACAAATTAAATTTTATTTGGTGGAATAAAGAAATGACATTCCTTACACCCCATATTGTATGGTAAAATTCAAATCCGATACATATTCTTAGAGGCAAGAATAAAGAAACTGGTGTTTAAGGAAGTTAATTTGCTTACCCAAGATAATTAGGTGAGTATAGCTGGAACTAGAACCCAGCTCCTGATGCCTGATGCAGTACTCTCCATCCTTTCTAATTATATTTGTTCTTAATTTTGACACTGGATTTTTAAAATTATTTTTAATGAATCAATGCTGACGCTCAAAAAGTGGAACTTGCTAGTGGTAAATGATTCAGTATTTTTATTGTATAAAATGTACACGTGATAGAAAATTGTATTGTGACAAAGAAAACATATATTCATAAAGACATTATATAAATATTAATTTCAAAAACAAGTACTTACGCACAGGAACTTATACTAAGTTCTCTTACTAGGTACTGCTTGAAACAAAACGATGAATAAGTTTTTATCTTTAAAATGTGTTTAAAATATGGAATGCCTGGGGCAAAAGAAAAAAAAAGAGACAGAGAATAATTAATGGAAAGACATGTATATTTAAACATTTAGTTCCACCATCAATATGCTAGGTTACACCAAGTGTATCTCCATGATAAAGATGCATGCATTTCTAAACTTACTCAATCACAAACCTCTTTTTCACAAATTGTCCACTAGGACTAGTGTAGATGTATAATGAGTTGTCAAAATTCTCTTACATTAATCTTGTTAAATAACTTAGGGCTGTTCTTTGATCCTCCAAAAGTAAAATAAAATCTTCCTAAAATAAAATAATTTTTCAATAAAATAGTGACAGAAGTGAAATTGCTTTGTTTTAACTTTGAGATAATCCACGATCACTTGACATGGTGAATTTAAATAAAATACCTCTTTAATATTGGTATTTTATCAATGTTGATAAATGTTAATAAAGAAATAAACAAGAATAATTAGCTATAATTAAAATCTTACTATTTCAGTTATGTCAATAATAATTATTGACTGAACTGAGCTGCCCACTTTCATTAGTTATCAGTGCATATTCATGATTCTGTTGCATTTGAATTTCCAAAAATATGTTTGAATTTGTATATTTGGACTTTCTAACATAGCCCAAATCTCTCAACAATATTACATGCTGACTGTTCATTCAAACAAACCTTCAACAAGTTATTATTCAGTTCTTACTGAATGCAAAGTGGTTTTGTAAAGAAAATCATTTGCCCATTTAAACATAGAGCAATTATTTTTAGAAATAAAAATTCCCCAGTTAAAATTTAAGAATATTGATGACACAGTGGTAGAATATAAGACATTTTCTTATTTTTCTTGAACAGTCTCTAGAGGATGATGAGATCACCTGATCTCAACCACCCAGAGCCTAGAATTAATCTCCCTTCATACCCTAGGCTGACATATTTAAAGTAATGAACGTAGTAATGAACCAGTGCAGATTGTCCTTGCAGCAGAAGCTAGAGGGTTGGAAAGGTGAGCAATTTTCTTGCAATCTGGTGGCTGATCTAAGAAGATAGAAGTTTGGTGACAATTGGTGTCATTTGCTGGCAGTTGCCAACCAACTGTGCATTGTCTTGTGGAGGGAACAGTTCAGGATACTGGGAGAAGGGACTGGCTTATATGTAGAACAAACTCTTATAACCCCAGGAGATCAAAGGCCGAACCACACAGGCGAGAATTGTTCACTTAAAGGGTCGTCTATGGAAGAGCTATCAAGGGGAGTTACAAAGCTTGCTAATTCCATTTGAGATTCAACACTAACCAAGAAAAAAAATATGTAGAAACCAAGAGGTCTATTTCCAAACAGTTTAAGGGAATGTGTCACATTTGTCTTCCTTCTGCAGCAAGTACCACTATGTGACAACATTGCTTGACGAGACAGGCCTCTTGGCATTTTGTTTCATCAAAGAGGATGAGTTTCTAAGTAGAATGGAGGTAATGATAATTCAGAAAGGAAGTCAGGGAACCATGATTCTGATTGTGCAGTCAAGACTCCAAACCATTACAAAAAGACACTCAATAGAAGAATGTGATAGAGAATAAAAAAAGAAAGAGAAACCCAGTTTTCCTGTGGCAACTCAGAAGGTGTGCACAGAGGAGGGAGAGGACAAAGAAGTGGCCCCTTTGGAGAGTCACTGGCAAATAAAGCATAACCAGAAGGAATAAATCTGACAACTCTCTTACAAAATCTACATACAAAGTCACTCGAGGAACATTTGTTGAATTAATAAATGATCAGATTGATGAAGAAGAACCCTCCCTAAATTCTAAGAAACCTGGTATTCATCTGGGAAGAGTAACTATACTGAGGGTAGTTAATCCTGGCAATGAATGACCCATACCGAGGTGTGGTCTGTTTGTGAAGCACATTTCCAGAATGTAACAGCCCCCAGAGACCACTGTTCACTCCTGATTTGACTGAGAATCAACAAAACCAACAGAAGAGGTCAGGGAGAAAATTTTAAAAATATTTAAAGGTATCCATTAATACATATAAGAAATAATGAATTTGGAAGAAAATTAGAAAGAACACAGATACTTATAATCTCAGATCTTTGTAAATCAATGCACACAGCGTGGAAAGACAAAGTGACTTTGAGATTTATGATGCAGGATAATAAATACTGACTGGTAGGTAAGTCTTTAGGATAAAACTTAAAATTAATCTAAGGTAATATTTTAAAAAGTGTGTATTCTTGAGTATGAACAGATCTTTTGGGGGAATAAAGAGAAAGAGAAAGAAGCAGATTGGTGCTAAATGTCTAAGATATTAATATATCTTATCTTATTTCTGATAAGATATTATACAAGGGATAAATGATGTCTAACATATGGTAGGTGACTAATACATATTTGCTAAAAAGATAAATGAGAAAAGAAAAGAATCAACATAACAAGTGAAATTTTAAAATAAATGTAGAAAAGCCAACTAGAGAAAAGTAGACAAAGATGAATGAAAAATGCAAAATGTTACATTAAAGATTAAATGAGAAAAACTTGGCAAAAAGCGATATATTAAAAGTCAATGTAATTGGATATTGAAGAGAAACAAGAAACATTGACATACTATTAAGAAATATGATATCATCCAAAAGAAAATAAGTTTTAAAATATAGGATAATTGAAATTAAGAATTAAAAAAAAGGACAGAAAAAAATAGCTAGCCACAGACAAGTCGTGTGGGTCCACAGGGAATTTCTAGGGACAGTCAAACTTCCTGGACTAATAGTTTGCAGCTGAGGCAGCTGGCATGCATTCTTCCATGGCAGGGAACAAAGGGGGAAAGAGCCATGTGTTATCCTTATGGTCTTCACCTTTATACTGGAGCATAAAATCTCACATCCCATCCATCACATTTCTGGTGACTTCATCCCTCTCTA
The DNA here is from genome assembly GCA_004363605.1 of Indri indri. Taxonomy (NCBI): domain Eukaryota; kingdom Metazoa; phylum Chordata; class Mammalia; order Primates; family Indriidae; genus Indri; species Indri indri. Next base: position 9,078 of record RJWJ010034324.1, on the reverse strand, counting down.
GGAACCATCGCAGAAGACCTGGGGGTATTCTTCATTCCTACACTGGCACTGCTAAACAACAGGACAGCTGAGCCACCACCACCACTGCCATCATCATCATGACTGTCACGTCATGTCCGCCAAAAACTTCTCTGGTCTCTCAGATCTCTAAAAAAAATTAATACCCGCTATGTAGAAATTCATGACCAGGAAAGCTAAATCATACAGATGGCCATCGAATAAAAAGAACAGTAGGATTGATACACACTGTATGACCACATAAAGGAAACAGATACTATACTTGCTATAATATACTAGGTGCAGATCCTAACATTGGTATGGAGGAAAGAACCCGCAGCAATGGAGAACTCCAACTCAAGTTAAAATCAGTGTATCTAACAGGTTCTTATTATGCTTTCTTTTACCGGGCAAGGTACGAAAAGTAATAAGGAAACATGAAGCTGCTGTGCAAAAGGGAGTTTGTTTCAAAACTGAATGAGAAAAAGTGATCATGGTAGCATGACAGGATGGCAGCATGACAGCAGTGGGGAAAAGGGACATAGATAGTCGATTGCAAAAACTTTGAAGAAAAAATAAGCATGACTACATACCTAGAGATGCTAAAATAAAAGACAACTCAAGTAATGTTTAGAATTTTTACAGTGCAATACTAAATTATCTACAAGAGGAAGAAATCAGATAGGTACCTAAGAAAAAAATAATTTTAAAAAATAAGTTCAGAAATAAAAAATAGACACAAAGATGAATTTTAGAAAATACTCCTAACTTTAATAACTGAGTCACAAAAGCTGCGGATAAAGGCAAGATTTCCCCAATCTTGATACAATTAGGAAAAAGGCAGAATAATGAATGAGATAAGCCATTTGAAGGAAGAGCTCACTCTAATCGATAATTTGTAAATGGAACTGCTGACCTGAGTGCCCTTCAAGAAGGTATGTCTGGAATGTGATCAAAAGCAACAAAAGCTTAAACCTAATCAACTATATACACTCTGGAGGAAAAAGTGTGCTAACAGAAGGGGATGGTTGGTCTGCACAGAGCCTAAAATTTATAGACTTACATACTAAAATGCTTTCCAATACATCCCTACTACTATCCTGCTATTACACAATGCCCTGCTCAGGTCCAAGCATTCCATCTTCTTCATTTATTTAATATTTATTTCCAAGTCCCTTACCGTTTGTGTTCATGACTATTGCCAACCTGAATGTTCTTCTGAAATTTTGTATTTTATAATTTAGTTGATGTAGAAATATCACCACCCTCAACATATGAGGATGCGTAAGTCCTTACTCTGCTAATTATCAACTTTGTGTCCCAGTGGTAGGTTACTTAATCAACTAAAGGGATATGTGTGAAAACATTTTGAAAACGCTAAAACATTATTCAGATGTCAAGCATTGTTGCTTAAATCTTTGTAACTTTCTGAGTTGGGTATCTATTGCTTCAAGGGATTTTTTTTTAACCCTTCACAGATGAAGTAGCTGAGAAACATGTTCCTGCGGTGTGAGCTATCCTCACAATGCATAATAATGGAGCTTTGCAGACTGAGTCATGCAAGGTGTGGTTGTCTGGCTGCTGCAACAAGGTGCTTTTGTGCCCATGTCTAAAAGGAACCTACCTGCAACACAGGCTGTCCTTCTCCAAAAATACCTCACCACCGAAAACTGGCACAAGCTGCTGAAATGGCTCTGTTTCTTGAAAAACACACAGAGCATTAGCTTACCTAATTAATAATTTTCAGGGTTGTTTTCCTTTTCCTCCTTGCAGCTGCTGAACAGAGTGACTCTGATTAAGCCATACCACATTGTGAGAAATGTCGCTTTGCAAGGGTGCCACATTCTGTATTTCCCCCCACTTTGATCCCTGTTCATTGGCCCCTTTGATCTCTGAACAGGATGTACAAGGTTCACTAATCAATGCTTTCCCTCATTTTTGGTTCTTTGTCTGTGAAGTGTTTATATTTAAATCATTGACTAGAATAGGTGAATATGTATGACCTGTGTCTTTTTCCGTTTGGTGTTTGTGTTTCCAAAAGACAAAAGGAAGAGAATGGTCTTCTAATTTTCAACCAAGTTTTCATTAAAAGCAGAGTTAAGTAGCAAATTATTTCTTGGGGATTGCAAATGGTGCTTATTTCTTCCTCTTTAAAAATTCAGATCACTTTCTAGGAGAATGAGAAGATGGTGGAATGGAAGAATCAGGCCCATTGTTGCCCATTCCAAACCCACACAAAGTAGAACACAAGTCCCTTTAGTCTCAGATGCCAAAGGAGACATATACCTGCAGCAGGTTTAATGCCACCTTTTCTAAGCACTAAAGGGTCTCTTCCTGTCAACGATTCACTATACATGGAATGGTAAGAAGGCCACTGCTGAGAAAAGGACCAATGAAACAAAAAACTAAATACTATTTGGCAAATGAGTAGTGCTAACAATAAGTACTATTAAAGTTTAGAGAAAGAAGAGAAACCTTGAGAGTTGGGTAATCAGGAGAGACTTCCTAAAGGAAATAGGTTTTGTTAGATCAAATTCATCCCAGAGTGTGGGAACTGGGTGCAAAGTTGGAGAAATGGAAATGCATGAGGAGCAAGTCTTTGGCCTGGTTGGCCAGAGCAACTAAGGAATTAGGAAAAGATTGGTACTGTCCAGCAGGTACTCTTAGAAATTGAATAATCAAATAATTAGGACTATTTTGGGTTCTACCCTTTAATTTCATTTTATTTTTAGCTAGTTACAGCAAAATAAACAAATTATTTTAACCACTGGGAGCTACAATTTTATTATGTCTAAGAATGGCGCTATTACAACAGACCTCTCAAAATTGTATATAGTAAATAAAATAATATGAGCCATTACTTTTTTTTCTCTCTCTCTCTCCTTTTTTTTATGAACTTAATTATTTCAATAGCAGTGATCTTGACCATGGCCCCCAACCTCTGGGCCATGGATTGGTACCAGTCCATGGCCTGTTAGGAACTGGGCCTCACAGCTGGAGATGAGCAAGCAAAGCTTCGTCTGTATTTACAGCTGCTCCCCATCGCTCGCATCACCACATAAACTCCACCTCTGTCAAGACAGTGGCAGCATTAGATTTTCATGGGAACATGAACCCTAGTGTAAACTGTGCATGCAAGGTTGCATGCTCCTTGTCAGAAACTAATGCCCGATGCCCTGACGTGGCGCTGAGGCCATGATGCTGGCCTTGGGGAGCAGCTGCAAATACAGATTATCATTAGCAGAGAGGTTTGTACAACAAATGCAATGTACTTGAATCATCCTGAAACCATCCCCCTACCCTGCACTGGTCTGTGGAAAAAATTGTCTTCCATGACACTGGTCCCTGGTGACAAAAAGGTTGGGGACCACTGGTCTAGACAATTGTCAAAGGAAAGTCCAATATGTGCAGATATTTTTATACTACTCCTACTTCTAATGAACATGTAACGAATCAACCCTTGTTCGAACGGGCTATATCTGTTGCTATCCATTGATCCCTTCATCCTCCAGTGTTTATTAGAAGAGAGAAAATGAGGGCAGATATCAATAGTACTGAATTATTCTATGAGGTGCCTGTTTCCCATATTACCCCCAAATCAGTATCTCATGCTCATACTAAGCCCTTTCCCCTCCAAGACAGCATAGCCACTTCCAAGGCAGTCTAAGTCATTAAGCCTTGACCGAAGGGAAAAATAAATTCATATTCCAAATTTCAAAGTTCCATATGAAGTTTCTGTATCCAAAACTACTTAAATTTTTCACTTTCATAGAATCACAAAATTATAGGTTGTTGGATCTTGGAATATGACAGCTAAATGACACATGGAACTGAGTGTGGTTAATTACATTAATTTTCAGATGAAGAGACTGAGTCTCAAAATGCGCACATGATTTGCTCAGAACTTCATGGCTAATTAAATCTTAGACATTTCATCCTGTGCTTTCCCCTGGATCAAGTTTTCTTCATTTATTGAAGAAAGGAATTATATCTCTGAGGTTCTACCCACCTCTAAATTCTATGATCTCCTTCTTTACAAATCTTGGAAAAAATCAAAGCCTCATAGGCAGATTACAACACTCTAATTTTGGTTCATGAAGGACCATACTAGACTAGCCTGCTGTGGTTCAAATGTTAAGTGCTAAATGGCAAAGCAAGTTAATGTCCTGGTTGTTTGCTGTTGGAGGTAAAAATATATCTGTAAGTCTCAGCCAAGTTCCTGTGGAGATTTGTCCACATCCCCAAAATACCACACACACTTGGCAAGAATGGCAGATTACAGCCAAGCAAGGCCCAGATCTTGAATAGCAACAGTATTTCGAGTAAAGAACAACATAGCTCTCATTCTTAGGTATGCCGTTTATCTCCCTGAGGTTGTGTAATATTCTTTTCCTCTTTCCTTCTTCTGCCTCTCTCCACTCAGTGTTCCAAACTACAAAATTGCAAGAACGATTTTCATCTTAGGTTATACTTGAGGTAGGATGATAATCACAATTAAAGAGTTCATCCACTCATTGCTTTTTCTTCTTTCTCCTTTTCTATATTTTCTAAGTTTTCTTTAGTGACAATATGTATTAATTATAGAATAAAAATAAACCTTATTATGCATAATTTATTCTAGATTAATAAGGGACTCACAGCTAGAATTTCAAAATTATCTCTCAAAAGGCATTCACAATTTGTTTCTTCTTTGTGTTTTATAGCCACTGCATTGCTATTTGTTTTCCTTACAAGTGGACTTGAATGAGATGCATGGCTTTGTTGTTGGCAGGGTTCTTTTGGAGAGAGAGGCGTATTTTTGGAAGCAGGGAATACAACTTTAGCATATTGGTGAAAACAGAGACTGGATATTGCAGCTATCTGAGAAACATATTATCTTAAAATGTTTAAATAAAACTTATTAAAATTGAACAAATCAGGGCCACCAGATATACTTATTGACTTGGATTGATGCCATTAACTCAGGATAAAAATTGAGTTGATATATAAATGTTTTCATTAAATCGATTGCCAAGATAGAATTGAAGACCAAATCCATTAAGAATTTCAGTGTCTTGAAGACATTCTTTAAAACTCAACAATGTTATAAGATTTTGATTGGTAAATTATTTTTTAAAATTAAGAACACTGTGAACATACGTTGTTTAGCCTGCTTACTTATTTTAAAGATGAGCTGAATTAAGGTTGTCAAATACCATTTAGCATGCAGCAATATTTACCCTATGTCCAGGATTATTGGAGGTGCATCTCAGTTGTCATATTATGACTCTTGTGCCCTTAAAGAATGATGACAAGGGGGAAGATGTAAAGCATTTTAAAAGAATTCTTCAAATTTGATAAGAGTAGTCTAAAGACTCAAAATGACTCTGGTTTCTCTTCAGAGTGTATAAATCTTTCACCTTTTAAAGACTCAAAATTAAAGTGAAATTTATCAGATTAAAACCTTCGATCATTTTCACGTAAAAATCCCCATCACTTCTTATGATGAGGGTTGAATCACCAGTCGCAGGAGACCTGTGCACCTCTCTTGCTCTGCTGTATTCTATTTCCTATTAAATGGAAACCCGGCTTGTTTCTCATGCACTGCACTCTGCTCCCCCAAGGTGTAACTCAAGTGAAAATAGCACTTGTAACATAAGATAACATTTATTAAGCACATTGTGCTGTGCTAGACCCTAGGCTAGATGCTTTCAGACCCTGTTTTCCTAAGTCCTCATGGTGAATGACCATGCTCACTTTACAGATAGTCCAACGAATATGCAGAGAGATTATTTACTAGGTGTGTGCAGAGAGATTATGCAGCATATTATTTACTAGGTATAAGTGCTTGATACACAGCTATGCAATGATAGAGTTATAAAGGGAATCTTTTAACCCTCTGTAGCTGCAGCCATAGTCTCTCCAGTCTATCAGTGCCAATATTCTGGCTGTGAGAGGTATTGAACAGCTTTGTTATCATCCCAGCTAGGCTAGAGAGAAAAGTCTGATCAAAAGTCTCCATACTGAAAATCCCTTTCTTGATTCCTTGATTGGCTTTTTGCCCTTCAAGTAGGAGAGGAAATGTTTTTGAGTTTCATTCACAGAGGAAAAAAGCACTTCTTTGAGATTTATTGACAACTCCTTATTATATGTGCTGATGTCCAAGAGACCTTGTTGGTAGCCTGAAACATTGGATTAAAAAAGGTGCAATCTCCCTTCCTCCCTTCATTTCTCCTTTCTTCCCTTCCTTTATTTCTGTCCCTCTTTCTTCCCCACTCTGCCTCTGTATGTGTGTGAGCATGCTTGTGAGTGCCTGTGGGTATCTGTTTGGGTTTATGGAATTGACTATATAAATATCTTAGTCTAACACAAGCATGAATCCAGAGAAGCAAATTGTAAAGAAGAAAACATGTGTGCCTGGTGCCATCACCCATCTCCTAGTACCTCATAATACCTACTCTCTCCATCTGACGCTGCACCTGCCTAATGAGCAGAGCCTTTGTCATGCCTCCTCGGCGGCCTTCATTTGGTAATTGGGTATTTAATTCACACTCTGTGCCAGTCTTGTGCTGCACTGGCATTCTTCAGAAACTATTCTTTGCTCCATATTCTGGATTTGTAGGTGTATTCAACCAATCACTCACCCTGGGAGATTCTTTTTTGGCGGAAGAGAGAGTTTGCGTGTCAAATAAGTTTGGAATCAAAGGTAGCAGCTGAACCCAGGCTGGTTCCTGGTTCAAAACAAAACAGAAACACCCATCAAAGATATTCTTGCTACAAAAAGGGAAAATTTCAATATAAATTGGGTACTACATCATGTTAGGAATGATTGTTATGCTTTTGAGGTATATCATTGTAATATAGTTATATAGAAAAATGTCCTTATTTTTAGGAGATGTATGCTATGTTTAAAGGTGAAGTCTTTCAAGAATTATGATGCCTGCAACTTGCTTTCAAATAGTTTTAATAATAATAATAAATTTATCCAGTTTATCTAAAATGATTGTATTTACATAAAAAATTCTTATAATTATATTAGATATTGTATAAATATTTATTATATAATACATGTTTATTATAAGTATATAACATATTTATATATCATTTATTAATATAAAACATGTACATAAAATTTTTTATTATACATAAATCAATATATATTTTATATGCTATATAAATATATAGTTATGCATAATACATGTTTATAATTATATATGTATGTCTACTATATAATAAATATATGAATATTTAAATATATAATGTAGTATTTTTACTTAACCATATGTTGTTTATATAAATATATTAGTAAATACATAATATAAACATAAATCATTACTGTGAGGATTAAGTAAATACATTTTTATTGTACAAAACATTTTTATTTATTTTTGCTGAAGTATTTGAAAGTAGGTTGCATGCTTGATTCTGAACAACTTTGGGCACATAGCATTTTGGAGTACTGGGAAATTATTTGGATGGTGTGAAGAAGAGAATGAAGCTAATTAACAGGAGAAATTCTGTTTGTGGATAATTAAGAGTTGACTTTCAAGGAAAGAAAATGCCCCTACACACTAAACTTTTTGAAGCAAGACAGGCCAATTTGTTCCAGGGGTGCATGTTACTCCTAGACCAATTTGGGGACTTTAGACCTCCACAGGAAGTATCTTACTCCTTACCGCACCCCTTAAACTACTGCTTACAGGGAACGCACTGCTAATTGCAGAGTGGTAAAGGTTGGGAGGATGAAAAGATTTGTTTTTGGAAAGAAACGTCCCTATTTCACTTAGGTTCCTGTGAAAGATGTTTCTGATGAGGGCAACTGAGCTAGGCAAAGGCTTCAAACACCTAGCATAAAAAGCAGAATTCAAGTATTAGGTGGTCACCCTGAAGACATAAATACCCACAAAAGTGACTCTGTAATATGACTGTGATAAGTGGGGGTGTTGGTATTTTATTTTACCTCTTTTTTAGGAGAAAAGGCTGAGATGGTATCTCCTTTTGGAAAACTGATGACTCTGAGGTAGTTCCTTCTTGGAGTCTTAGACAAATTACATGACTTGACTTAACTACCTTTGTTTCCCCATTTATGAGATGGAGATAACAATATCAATTTAGCTCAGAGTCTTCGTAAATTATAAATTACTGCTAAAAGTAATTATAAACTACTTTGTAAATACAAAGTGCCATATAAATGTTTAATAATAGTCCTTTGCACAACATGGCACCCCCTAATGGGAGCTTATTAAGGAGTTCCTGTTTAAGTTGGATTAATCCTTTTAATTTTTTTCCTCCTTAAATGAAGCAAGGTGCTATGACTGGGAAAACAGCAAGCAGATTCATAGAATTTTTTCATAATTCAGGAAACATGAAATCCAGGGCTTTTGTTCCATCCTTCCTTTTGATATCTGCCTTTTCTAAAACAGAAGTGAAATTAACTTCAAAAGGTGTCCTGAAGTCTGAGGAGAAACAAGTTGATTGGAAGCCTGAGCACAGGATCTCCTTGTCATCTCTTAGAACCAGGAAAAGGAGGGTGATTTAATGGGATGGAACGGAAGTACCCTACTGAGCTGGCACAGAGAAAGGGGCCCAAACATTAATATAAACAAGCATATAAATTTTCTATTCATGGCAGATGTATCAGGAATTATGTTAAGCACCCTTTGTAAGTTATAGTTTTAATACTCACACCTATCTTTGGAGGAAGACATTATATTTCCCAAACTATAGATGAGAAAACTGAGTAGTAAAGTAATGTGCTCAAGTTCACATGGTTGGTATATATGACAGAGCTAGGATTTGATTACAGGTATTTTTTTTTTCTGCACAGAATTTCCTTGGATGAGAACATAAATTAAAAACTAAGCCCCATAAATTAAAAATTAAACCACAAGGCCGGGCACGGCGGCTCACGCCTGTAATCCTAGCCCTCTGGGAGGCCGAGGCGGGTGGATTGCTCAAGGTCAGGAGTTCGAGACCAGCCTGAGCAAGAGCAAGACCCTGTCTCTACTAAAAATAGAAAGAAATTATTTGGACAACTAAAAATCTATATAGAAAAAATTAGCCGGGCATGGTGGCACATGTCTGTAGTCCCAGCTACTCGGG